>SJYV01010898.1:0-14128 GCA_006410875.1 Neotragus pygmaeus | reverse complement strand
CACCCCCGGGCTGGGGAGAGCTGGACCGCGCTGCCCACGGGGACAGACCTGGCTCCCCTTATCTTTTTGATTTCAACACATTCTCGAGGTGAAGGCGGGGGGACCCAGGCACAATTTTTGGCTCAGAAAATATATGAATTTTTTGGTTTGTTTTTTTCCTGCCTTCCTGAGATGGACTTCTGTTGCCTTCTCTTCACAGCCGCCCCAGCAGGGATCAAATGGGTCCTGCCCTTCTGGGACCCAAAGTGCTATTGCTCCGGAGGGTTCTGTTCTCCCTTCATTACTAGGTCACTGCAGGGCGCGCCCTGTTTCCAGGGCTCCTCAGGAAGGTCTTGGCTGTTTGTAAAAGCTTGCCTGCTGCTTCTTTATTTTATTATCCTTTTATTAAAACAAAAACAAAAACAAAAACATTCACTTGGCCACTCCAGGTCTTAATTGTAGCATGCGAACTCTTAGTTGAGACGCATGGGACCTAGTTCCCTGACCAGGGATCAAATCTAGGGCCCCGTATTGGGAGCCTAGAGCTGTAACCACTGGACCACCAGGGAAGTCCCTGCCTGCTGCTTCTTTAACATGAGCTGTTCAGAAAAAAAAAACAAACCTTTCTGACCACTTGGCTCACATGCCCCAGGGCTCTTCCCTCCCAGACCCAGGTTGAAAAGCTTTCTCTAAGGGGGTCTGGCCTCACGGCTGTCCTCTGAGCAGTGATTCCTCTCTCAGATTGCGCTGGGGTCTCCCCAGTGGACATGGGTGGGGGATTGCCCAGGCACGGCCCTCCCCTCCCCACCCAGTCTCGTGTGTATGTGAACAGCCTCCCTGCGCTCCTGGGGCACACACCAGTGTATGCCTTGTGACACGTGTTCTGGGGACCCAGACAGTCTGTCTGGTGAGCTCTCTGTGAGGTCTCAGGCAGCCTCTGCACGTCTGGGATTCTTTGCAAAGGATGGAGGCCAAATTCTCCTCCCTGGAACCTTCCCCACTTTCATCCTCCTCCATCCTGAGAGTCACCGCCCCGCGCCACCCCCCGCCCCCCATCTCCTGTGGGCTGATGCTGTCTCTCAGTTCAGGCTGTGTATAACCCATTACTGTAGGCTGAGGGGGTTATCAACAGCAGACGTCCGTTGCTTACAGCGCTGGAGGCTGGAAGTCTCCCTTCCACCCTCATACAAACTATGGCTTGGTTCTCTCTGTGTCTTATTTCTCTCTCTTCTTTTGGAGTTGAAATTTATTTATTTAAAATCTTTATAGTCTTGTTTTTCAGTCTGCCATTTTATGTTTATCTTCTAGGGAATGTATTTTATTGTGTTTTAAGATTACAAGTAATATAAGTTGCCCTAGAAATGCCAGGAAATATGAAGGAAAAAAAAAAAAAAAGGTAGAAGGGAAAGCTATATAAACATTTAAAAATTCTACTTGAGGTTTTAGACTTTTTATAAATTCTCATTCTTTCTAGACTAAAAAAAAATTTGGGGGGAGTATAGTTGCTTTACGATGTGGTGTTAGTTTCTGCTGTAAAGCAAAGTGAGTCAGCTGTACATATACGTACTTCCCCTCTTTTTTTTAATTCTTTTTCCATTTATCCCATCACAGATCATCTGTAGCTGGGGGAGGCACCCTCATTTACCTCATCAGCATAAACTCAGATGAGATCAAAAGGGTCTTCTTATGGGGGGGATAAATTAGGAATTTGTATTAACAGATACACATTACTATGTATAAAATGGATAACCAACAAGGACCTGCTGGAAACTATATTCAAGATCTGGTAATAACTTAGAAAAGAATCTGAAAAAGAATATCTGAATCAGCTCTCTGTACACCTGCTGCTGCTGCTGCTGCTGCTAAGTCGCTTCAGTCGTGTCCGACTCTGTGCGACCCCATAGACGGCAGCCCACTAGGCTCCTCTGTCCCTAAAACATTGTAAATCAACTATATATCAATTTTTTAAGAAATTGGGGTCTCCTTATGAATGATAGAGGATACTCTTAACACTTAGGAAAGGTTGAGGGTCTTAGGAGCTCTGGGCCAGTGCCAGGGACAAAGATGAAATATATAAGGTGATATAGTCACAAGCTCCTGAGAGCAGCATGTGGACATCTCTGGAGGCCTTTGTTCTGCTGAGGACACCTCGTGACTGGCTCCCATGACTTTCCTGAGTTGAAAGTGAAATTTGATTCAAATTTTGTGGTCTCTGGATGGAGTGCATGCCTGTGCACCCCAGTCCTGCTGGTAGCCTGAACCTTGAGCCCCAGAGCCTGGGATATGGAGGGCTAAAGATCGCAGAGGGGAAAGTGAAGGTCGTTTGGGCACGATGACCACAGTCTTGCATCAGGACCAGCAGAGATGGGTTCTTCCCAGCCTTCACCTCTGGTTTCCCTTTTTTGCTTTGCCTCATCCTCAGCTAAAAGCAAAACCCACGCAAGTTCTGCCTGACTGTGAAGGCAGCTAATGGCACCAGGAAGTCTCTTCCATCCATCCTGTCCTCCTCCCAGCCCTGGTCTTAGGAAGCTGTCTGCTCCCAATCTGTTTTTTGGGGATGGTGGATAGTTATAAGTTTAAATGCACAGGCTACACTTGTGCAACCTGCTCCAGTATTCCTTCCTGGGAAATCCCATGGACAGAGGACCTGGCAGGCTACAGTCCATGGGGTCACAAAAAGTTGGACATAACTTAGCAACTAAACAATAGCATTTGTGCACCATCTCCCAGGAGAGTTGGATGGAGATGCGTCCTGCAAACACATTTGGTAAGAACCGGAAGCAGAAATGTCACCATCCGGGGCCCCCAGAGGTCTCGGGCAATTTTTCTTATCCTGCCCTTGATCCAACCTTGTGGGTTCATTTCTCTCTCACTCAGAGATGATGGGGGAGAACTCAGAGACAATGGCCGTTTCAACTTAAGGCTTCCTTTCTTTTTTTTTTTTTCAACTTAAGGCTTCCTGCTGAGGGTCAGAGACTTTGTCTTTGCTCCTCTGCAAATTAAGAGGGTGGCCCACCCCCATCACTATAGCAACCGCCTCCCCTCCAGGGGTTTTGTCACTGAGAAATGAAATTCATTGGACACGCCATTCAGTGAACTCTTCTCCAGACAAAGAGGTGAAAGAAAGAAATTACTGGAAGCACAGCACCTCCGAACGGGTCTTTGTTTCCAGGAGAACAGTTCAATTGGCTGATGAGAGACCCAGAAACCACAGCAGAAAAGGACAGCTATTAATTAAGGAGTGTTCCAGAAGTTGCCCTGGCCACCACGGATGACTACGGATCCCACTCACAGCTCCTGGCACCGCAATTAACCCAGAGGCCGCCTGAAATATCAGAGACAATGAGGTTTTATTTTTCTGCTGCTCTCCCACTGTTCTCGAGTCTGACTTCCATAGCGCACTTCATAGCGCCTTAACCGGGTTCCCATCTCTGTGAGAGAGGCCACATGCAGAACAAATGCAGCTCAAAAGCAGAAAATCCCAGCACCCCAAACCATTGGCCATCTCGAGGGGTTCATGGAGACTCCTGCAAGGAGGCAGGATGGTAAAAGAAAAGCGCTCCTGGATCTGGCTGCAAAGAAATCTTCCCCTCCTGGCTCCCATGGATTGCTTAAATGTTCCTGTTGCCAAAATATTGGCCCTCCATGAACTGATGCCGAATAGAAATATAGAGGCAGAGTCTGGAGGAAAGAGAAAGAGTAACTTTACTTGCCCGATTCTGGGGTTACCTGTGACCCCTGGTGTGCTCGTGTCAAATTCTGAATGGCCCCATGTGAATCCTTCCTCTGGCTGGCCATCCATCAGGAGTTCATGAGGCATCCTCTGGTGTACTGCCCCCAACCCCATCAGACGGTCCCACTGGACAGGTCCGTGTGTGGTCCCTGGCATTTTCTCTCTCTGGAACACAAAGACTATCCCACCTCCCTGCTTGGACTAACAAACCTGGACCTGTGGGCTGTGCTCCCACGCCCCAGCCCTCTCCTGGCATTGCCACAGGGCAGCCAAAGCCCATTTCGCTGCCGTGATGTCTCTGGGGCTACAGACCCCCATCCCTCTTCATGCAAGCTTCTTCAGGCTGGGCTGGGTATCTGGCTTCTCTCAACTGTAGCAGACACATTTCATGGCTCGCTTAGGGGCTATGACAGAGACCATGAAGCCCACAGTCTAAAATATTTACCATGTGTGTGCTTAGTCACGCAGTGGTGTCTGACTCTTTGCGACCCTATGGACTGTATAGCCCACCAGGCTCCTCCATCCATGGGAATTCTCCAGGCAAGAATACCAGAGTGTGTTGCCATGCCCTCTTCCAGGGGATCTTCCCAACCCAGGGATCGAACCCAGGTCTTCCGCACTGTGGGTAGATTCTTTACNTGGACTGTATAGCCCACCAGGCTCCTCCATCCATGGGAATTCTCCAGGCAAGAATACCAGAGTGTGTTGCCATGCCCTCCTCCAGGGGATCTTCCCAACCCAGGGATCGAACCCAGGTCTTCCGCACTGTGGGTAGATTCTTTACTGTCTGAGCCACCAGGGAAGACCATGAATGCAGAAGGGGGTAGCCTGTCCCTTCTTCAGGGGATCTTCCTGAACCAGGAATCAGACTGGGGTCTCCTGCATTGCAGACAGATTCTTCACCAGCTGAGCTACCAGAGCAGCCCCAAATATTTCCTGTGTGGCTCTTTAAAGAAGTTTGCCAACCTCTGCAGTGGAGGAGTAGATTCCCCTGCTTTTTGGACTCAGGGGTGTCCTGGTGACCAGTGAGATATGAGCAGAGTGACTGGATCACTTTTAGGTGGAAGCTTTGAGGACCAGCTCATACTGTGTGCCTTGATTTCTTTTCTTTTTAAATATGATTTTACTTTGGGGTCTTTGTTGCTCCGTAGGCTTTTCTCCAGTGGTGGTGAGAGGGGGCAACTCTCTAACTGTGGTGCACAGGCTTCTCTCTCGGCTTCTCTTGTTGCAGAGCATGGGCTCGAGGGCACATGGGATTCTGTAGCTGGGGTATGTGGGCTCAGTAGCTGCCGTTTCTGGGCTCTAGAGCACAGGCTCAATAGTTGTGGAGCATGGGCTTAGTTGCTCTGTGCATATGGGATCTTCCCAGACCAGGAATCAAACCCATGTCTCCAGCATCGGCAGACAGATTCTTTTCCACTGAGCCACCAGGGAAGCCCTGTGCCTTGCTTTCTCTTCCTTCCAGAAAACCTCCAGTGGTCTGAGTAGAGGCTGCTTGGTCAGCCTGGGTCCCAGAGGAAAGATGCATCTTTGTATCAGTTTCCTGAAGTTGCTGTAACCAAGTACCATGAACGTGAAAGGACAGAAAAGGATTCTCTAGGATTCTGGAGGCTAGAGGTCAGAGGTCAGGGCGTCACAGGACTGTGCTCCAAACCCACCAGGGGAGAACTCATCCTTGCCCCTTCTGCCTCCTGGTGGCCCCAAGTGTTCCTGGATTTCCTGGCTACATCACTCCAACCTCTGCCTCTGTCATCCTGTGGAGGCAGAGCCACAGGTGACCCACAATGGACACTATTCACAAGGAGCCCCTGAGACTCAGGACTGGTTTGCCTTTGCACCCCTCAACCTGGCAACACCAGGGCAAGGCAGCTACCAGTCTTGAAGCATGGAGGCAGGCAGGGCCAGTCAACAGGCCGACTTGGACAGTGACAGAAGACACACCCTAGGGAGTGCCATGCCTTTAGAAAGGTTTGCCTTAAAACATCTAAACCCATTTAATCTTCTTCCACCTGCATTCTTCCTTTTTTTTTTTTTCCAAGTACATTCATGACAGTGTTAAGCATTGAAAGTATGCTATCTGCTGGGTCTCCCTGGGACAAAGCAGAGAATTTTTGTCATGGTTTTGGGACATGGATCCCCCTTCCTCAATTCCCGCCCCTCAAACAGAAACCCCTCATCCCGGCAGTTCCAGCTCTGACCCGCAATCTGCTGCCAGCCTGTCTTATCTTCACTTGCTACCTGGCTGGAGACCAAAAGCGCTGCACAGGAAAGACTGCAAAGTATCTGAATTTACATATAGATTTCCCTGGGCAGGTAGTCCAGCTTTTTCTTGAAGAGAAGAGGGTGTTCTCCATTTTCTGATTACCCAGAGCTCAGGGTGACGGTGCAGGCTTTTGTGCAAAGATTTTAGGGGTGGCACAGAGTAGGAATTTAACAGTGAAAGTTGGTGATCTTGGAAGTAGGGGTGGGTAGCTGGTCAGATGCACTGACTGGAGATTCATTTTGGAAGTCTGTGCCACAGAGTCAAAACATTGCTTGCAAGAAGCAGGGAAGAAAACAAACCTCCAACTCCTTCCCTCCCCTTTCCTGTTGCTGAACCACTGCTTAGAAGACAAGCTTCCCCTACGCCACTCCTCTCCAGTGGCTTTCTCCCATCCTCTGGCTAATTTTGCATCCCTCTTCCAAGGCTGGGCTGGTCTGCTTAACGAACCTCACTGATTTGTCCCCAGATGAATGCCGTACCATTAGCTGTCTGTTTAACAACCGTATTTCTTCCTCCCGATGAGGGCTCAGAATGTCTCCCATGAAGTATGGCTTGAAGAGCCCCATCCCAGACTTGAAGTTCCAAGCCATTATTCAGCCGTGATTCTGGAGCTGTGACAGCTTGATGGCAGCTGCCCCTTCTGTCTCCTCTGCCTGATTGGAGATCGCTTCTCTTTTACGAGATTGATGCCTCCTCCCTGGTGTGTGTGTATATATATATATATATATATATATATTCGTTTCTGTCTCTCTTCGCCATCCTTCTTGGCATCCTCAAACTTGTACTTTAAGTTTGTCAGAGAACTACTCCCGATATCATTTGTTAGGTAATCGATAACTTTGGTCAGGTTGTAATCCTTTTCAGAGGCGGNCTGGAACTCTTAGCTAGCTGACCGCAGAACACAGCCAGGACTTCGGTGCAGGGCCACACAGAACACAGCTTGGTGCTCGGCGCAGGGTGACCTCGGCACACAGCCCGGACTTCGACGCAGGGCGACCGCCGAACACAGCCCGGACTTCGGGACAGGATGATCGGGGCACACAGCCCTGACCTTGGAGCAGAGTGACAGTGGCACACAGCCCGGACATCGAGCAGGGCGACAGCGGCACACAGCCCAAATCTCAGTGAAGGTCGACCGCGGCACACAGCCCAAAACTCAGTGAAAGACGACCACGGCACACAGCCCCGAACTCGTCACAGTGTGACTGTGGCACAGAGCCCAGAACTTATCACTAGCCAACCGCGGAACACAGCCTGGACCTCGGCGCAGGGTGACTGCGGCACACAGCCTGGCCCTGACACGGGGTGACCGTGAGACACAGCCAAGTCTTTGGTGCAGGGTGACCACAGCACACAGCAGGCACCACAGTGAACGGCGATGGTGGCACACGGCCCAGAAATCTGTGGAGGGCAACCGCAGCACCGAACCCGGAAATCGTTGCTAGCCAAGCATGGAACACAGCCCAAAACTCACAGAAGGGCGACTGAGGCACACAGCCCAGAACTCGTCGCCAGCCGACTGCGGAACACAGCCTGGACCTCGGCGCAGGGCANTTTTTTTTTTTTTTTTTTTTTTTTTTTTGCTCTGTGAAGCTCTCCCTCCAGGGTCCTCTTTCCATCCTGCATTCTACAGCCATGCGTCTCAGTGTGCTCAGGGGCTGAGTTGGTCTGTAGGCTGAACCTCTGCTAGAGGGAGGTGGCTAACCAGGCTGGACCACGGCGCTGATGGAGGGCAACCATGGCATTAATTCCCACGAGGTCATGTTACCGTTGAGAAGATAACAGAGTCAGACATAAAACATCTACTCTTTGGAGGGGCCTCTCCAATCACCCCACCCAAGTTGCCTATTTAAGTAGACCTGTCCCTGACCCTAAAACCAGGTCTCCCCAAATCCATCCCTATAGAGACTAGGCCTGCAGTCCCTTGGGTCAGGTGTCCCTCCATCGTTATTTGTCCTCCTGTCCTTTGCTGGTCCGTTTCCGTCCTCCTACCTCCGCTATCTGAGGGTCTTTGGAAACACATCTGTGTCTATGCTAAAACCAGGTGGAGAGGAGGTGAATGGAGAAGAGGAGCTTCTGGCAGACAAAGTGGGTGGGTGGGGGCTTTTCTCTCGTCTCTTCTAGCACAGGGATGAGTAAGAATATAATGCCACTATCAAGAGGTTTTTAAAAAGAGCATTCACAGTCGAAAGAGAGAAAAAAATTCACAGGGTGGAAAGTAGATCTTTAAAGACTGGAGCAGGATAGTAGAGGCTGACCCCAACACTCCCAGGTTTGGGGATGAGGCTGAGGTTCTGATGCGTCGACAAGAGGTGATGCTTGGAGCTCACCTGAGGTGACATAGCTGGAATGGAAGGCCTGTTCGAAGCCTAGAGTCTTTCTGAGCTGCTCATCTCTGCCCTGAAGCTGGTTCAAATGGGGCTAGAAAAACTCCACCTATTGGGCCAGTGTCTCTGAGACTCATACAGAAACAAGTCTATCTGTCAGAAATCAAAACCCCAAGCTCTGCCAAAAACAGGAAATGTGTAATTTTATGAAATCCAAGAGATGGGAGGAAATCCAAGTCACAAGAATAACATAAATCTGGTCCAGAACCATTTAAACACCTGTACTCTGGCAGAAGCAATTATGAAACTTCTCTCCAGGGACAATAACACAATCTAGAGCATACTGGACTCCCACAGGGCAGTGGGCACACTCTTAATATGGACCCACAGTTGAAAAATTACAAAACTTGTGTGTAAACAAACCATTACAAAAAAGAGACATTAGAAATAGGAGGAGAATTATCTCCTCAATAAGTAAAGTTAATAGAACATCTGAACTACATTTAAAGTGTATTTTAAATGATACAAGAAGTGAAAAGAATCAGAGCCACAATATCTTGAAAAGAGAAAAGGCAGACATGAGAAAAATCAGGCTTAAAAGTAAAAAAAAAACAAAAAACTTTTTCATTGACAGTATAGTTTGTGAGATAAATGGCAATTTTTACAACACTAAAGAATTAGAGAAGTAGAATGTAAATAGGAAGAAATCATCCCAAAGTGCAATGTGAAATATAAAGAGAACAAAAATGTGAAAACATAATACATAAATGTAGAATATGGAATGAGTACACTGAAGACATATCTTCAGATGTCCAGAAGAAGAGAATAAAGATGGTCTAGAAGAAAAGGATAAAGGCAATGAGGAGAGGCAAATTTAAAGGGAAAAAGTTACAGAGTTTTGCCATTGAAAGAATGCGTCAGAGTGAATAGTCACATTATCTAAATAGGACAAATAAAAACAAATAGGTGTCTGGACACATTGCAGAGAAACAAGAGCACATCAAAGACACAGAGATCTTCAAAGCAACCAAGGAGATAAGACTCACTACCTGGAGAGAGCGGACCGGCTGATCGACAATTCTCAGCATCACCACTGACACTGGGAACAAAGCTGTCTGTGAAGCAGTGAGAGGATGTGTCCGCTAACCTAGAATTATATGCCCAGCTAAACTATCATCCAAAATTGTGAGATTACAATAGAGTCATTTTCGGACAGGGACAAAAAAAAAAGTCTGCTATTCATGGATCCTCACTGAAAGAACTACTGCCAGATTTGGAGGGAAAGTTAAATCCAGAATGATTTAAATGATAACTAACCTAGTATGCATTGACTACAATTAACAGTCATATTAATAATAATGAATCAAGGGGCTTAAAAACAGACTGAAACTTAAAAGCTAGCTGAGAATAACATACAAGAAAAGAGGGAAAAATTAGGGAGGAGACATGATAAAGACAATAACAGGTGTAAATCCCAATATACCCATAATAGGGACTGCCCTGGCAGTCCAGTGGTTAAGACCCCACACTTCCACCACAGGGGGCACAGGTCTGATCCTTGGTTGGTGAACTAAGATCTCAAATGCTGTGCAGTGTGGTGAATAAATAAATAAAGAACCATTCATTAAAAAAAAAAGAATTTTAAAAAATCCCAAATATATCTGTAATTACAATAACAGTAAATGTATTACATTTGTGTTTTAATTGACATACTAACTGGGTGAAAAAAAATCCTGACTAATCGATATGGATGAAAAAAAAATCCACCTATACAAGATGTTTTAAGATACAACTGACCCCAAACAACACAGAAAGGTTGAAAACGGATAAGGAGTGAACTGGTGTAGCAGGACTACTGCCAGAAAAGGAATCACTAAGACAGAGAGCAAGGCTTTCCTCAATAATGAAGAAGGAATTCTTCAAGTAAATACGCCAGGCCTGAGCCTCTGTGCCTCTGTTTAGTTTCTGATAGAGAAAGCATGGGCTTCCCAGGTGGTAGTGGTGGTAAAGGGTCCCCCTGCCAAGCAGAAGACCTGGGTTCCATCCCTGGGCCAGGAAAACCCCTGGAGGAGGGCATGGCGACCCACCCTAGTCTTCTTTCCTGGAGAATCCCATGGACAGAGTGGTCTGGTGGGTTATATGGCGTCGCAGTCAGGCGTGACCGAAGCGACTTAGCATGCACACACGCACATGGAAAGCAAATTGGGAATTCCCTGGTGGTCCAGTGGTTAGGACTTGACACTTTCACTGCTGTGAAATCCCTGGGTTCGATCCCTGGTTGGGGAATTAAGATCCCATAAGCCAAGTAGTGTGGCCAAAAGAAAAAGGGCAAAACTGCAGGAGAAATTAATAACTTAAAATCACAGTGAAAAAGTTAACATTTCCCCGTCAGAAAATTGTTAAGGCTACAGAAGATCTGAACTGTGTAATTAGCAAAAGCTTGATCTAGACATATACAGGAACTAAATATTCTTTTCAAACATGCATCTGTTATTTAATATATTTAACCAGATCTTAGGCTACAAAGGAAGTTTCAACAAATACCAGAAAATTGATATCATCTAGATCACTTTCTGACACTAAAGAAATGAGAAATCACAAATGTTTGGAAACTGAAAAGCATACTTCTAAATAATTCAGAGGATAAAGCATAATAAAAAGCATCAAATATTTAGAACTGAATGTCAGTGAAAAAGCTGCATTTCCAAACAGGGGAAATAACTGAAGCAGTAATGAATAACTTTAAAAACTCGTTAACAAGTAATAGTGAAAATTAATTAAGTGTTCAACACAAGGAATTAGAATACCAGAGAAATATTTCAAAGAATAGGAAGAAGGAAATAATAAAGATAAGTACAGAAATTAGTGAAACAAAATCTACAAAGGAATTAATTAATCAGTGCAAAGCTGATTCTTCAAGAAGACAAAGTAGATAACTCTTAGAAGTAAAGATCAGGCAAAAAAAAAAAAAAAGGAAATCACAAATGAATATTATCAGGAATTCAAAGGAAGATATAACTACACAGTAGAGTTCCTTTCTTAAAAAAATTCTTCTATTGCTATTGTTCACTTGCTAAGTCATGTCCTACTCTTTGCAACCCCATAGACTGCAGCACACCAGGCTCCTCTGTCCTCCACTATCTGCTGAAGTTTCTTCAAATTTATGTCCATCGAATCAGTGATGCTACCTAACCATCTCATCCTCTGCCACCCCCTTCTCGTTTTGCCTTTGTTTTCCCAATGAGTTTGCTCTTCACATCAGGTGGCCAAAGTCTTGGAGCTTCAGTTTCAGCATCAGTCCTTCCAATGGATATTCAGAGTTGATTGTTCTTTAGCCTCTTTTTTTTTTTTTTAATGGATTTATTTATTTTTTGTCTGCATCAGGTCTCAGGTGTGGCACATGAGAACTTTGCTGCAGCATACGGCCTCCAGGGCACCTGGGCTCAGTACTTGTGGCACATGGGCATGTGGGATTTTAGTACCCTGACCAGGGATCAAACCTGTGTCTCCTGCATTGGCAGGTGGATTCTTAGCCACTGGACCACCAGTGAAGTCCCCACAGTAGAATTCTTTAGAAAAATAAAGAGAGCGTTCAGTTCAGTTCAGTTCAGTCACTCAGTCGTGTCCGACTCTTTGCGACCCCATGAATCGCAGCATGCCAGGCCTCCCTGTCCATCACCAACTCCCGGAGTTCACTCAGACTCACGTCCATCGAGTTGGTGATGCCATCCAGCCATCTCATCCTCTGTCATCCTCTTCTCCTCCTGCCCCCAATCTTTCCCAGCATCAGAATCTTTTCCAATGAGTCAACTCTTCGCATGAGGCGGCCAAAGTACTGGAGTTTCAGCTTTAGCATCATTCTTTCCAAAGAAATCCCAGGGCTGATCTCCTTTAAGAATGGACTGGTTGGATCTCCTTGCAGTCCAAGGGACTCTCAAGAGTCTTCTCCAATACCACAGTTCAAAAGCATCAGTTCTTCAGTGCTCAGCTTTCTTCACAGTCCAACTCTCACATTAGGGACACCTTTATGTCAAAACGTTTAAAAACGAATGAAACAGACAAATGCATAGACAAAGTAGAAATGATCAGAACTGTCTCAAAAAGTAATAGAAACCCTGTAAGCATTAAGAACATTAAACCAGGAGTCACAAATCTATTTGCAATAAAAAGCACCAAACTGGACAATATTACCAAGTAAGTTTTGTTCTTGTAAGTTTTATACAATAATACCGAGACAAGTTTTACCAAACCTTCAAGGAATACTTAACCCTTATAAAATACAAATTGTTCCATAGAAATTTCCTAGGATAGGAGCAGGAGGAAGGACTTCCCAACTCCCTTTATAAGAGTAGTGGAATTTTAATCCCCAAAGCAGGCAAGAACAGTACCTACAAGAAAAATAGGAACACAGATGCGCAAATCCTACATCAGAATTAGCAAACCAAATCCAGCAATCTATATATATATATATATATACTTTATCGTGAGCACAGTCTTAAACTCAGAAATATAAAGACAGCTTAACACTAAAATATCTAATATCTGCTGAAGTCATTCACCATATTAAAAGGTTAAAGGAGAAAGTCCATATATATAATAATCTTATTATGATGATTATTATTATCATAGGCAGGGAAGGCATTTGACAAAATGTAATATCCAGTTATAACTTTTATATAATTGTATTTATTTATTTTTTACTGTGCTGGGTCTTCATCGCTGCCAGGCTTTTTCTCTAGCCACGGTGCACGGGCTTCTCCTGTTGAGGAGCACAGGGTCTAGGCGAGCGAGCTTCAGTAGTTGTAGCTCATGGGCTCAGTAGTTGAGGCTCCCAGGCTCCAGAGCACAGGCTCAGCAGTTGTGGCACGCTGAGGCATGTGGAATCTTCCCGAATCAGGGATCCAACCCATGTCTCCTGTGTTGGCAGGAGGTTTCTTTACCACTGAGCCACCAGGGAAGCTCCCCTACTCATAATTTTTTAAAGAATAGATGGAAGTTTTCTTAAGCTGATAAGAAACATCTACCATAAAAGCATCATTTCAGTCACTCAGTCGTGTCTGACTCTTTGCGACCCCATGGACTGCAGCATGCCAGGCCTCCCTGACCATCACCAACTCCTGGAGTTTACTCAAACTCATGTCCATTGAGTTGGTGATGCCATCCAACCACCTCATCCTCTGTTGTCCCCTTCTCCTGCCGCCTTCTGTCTTTCCCAGCATGAGGGCCTTTTCAAATGAGTCAGTTCTTTGCATCAGGTGGTCAGACTATTGGAGTTTCAGCTTCAGCATCAATCCTTCCAATGAATATTCAGGACTGATTTCCTTTAGGATGGACTGGTTGGATCTCCTTGCAGTCCAAGGGACTCTCAAGAGTCTTCTTCAACACCACAGTTCCAAAGCATCAATTCTTTGGCACTCAGATTTCTTTATAGTCCAACTCTCACAGCCATACATGACCACTAGAAAAACCATAGCCTTGACTAGGTAGACCTTTGTTGGCAAAGTAATGTCTCTGCTTTTTAATATGCTGTCTAGGTTGGTCATAACCTTTCTTCCAAAGAGCAAGCGTCTTTTTATTTCAATAAAATCACCATCTGCAGGGATTCTGGAGCCCCCCAAAATAAAGTCTCTCACTGTTTTCATTGTTTCCCCCTCTATTTGCCATGAAATGATGGGACCAAATGCCATGATCTTAGTTTTATGCATGTTGAGCTTTAAGTCAGCTTTTTCACTCTCTTCTTTCACTTTCATCAAGAAGCTTAGTTCTTCTTTGCTTTCTGCCATAAGGATGGTGTCATCTGCATATCTGAGGTTATTGATATTTCTC
>SJYV01010897.1:0-10719 GCA_006410875.1 Neotragus pygmaeus | reverse complement strand
ATGTTTGAGTTGGACCATAAAGAAGTCTGAGCACCAAAGAATTGATACTTTTGAACTGTGGTGCTGGAGAAGACTCTTGAGTGTCCCTTGGACACCAAAAAGATCAAACCAGTCAGTCCTAAAGGAAACCCTGAATATTCATTGGAAAGATTGATGCTGAAGTCCCAATACTTTGGCCACCTGATGTTAAGAGTAGACTCACTGGAAAACACCCTGATGCTGGGAAAAATTGCAGGCAGGAGGAAAGGGGGGCAACAGAGGATGAAGTGATTATTGGATGGCAATATCAATTCAATGGACCTGAGTTCTGAGCAAACTCTGGGAGATAGTATAGGACAGAGAAGCCTGGTGCACTGCAGTCCATGGAGTTGTAAAGAGTCATATGTGACTGAGCAACTGAACAACAATAACAAATGTCAGGCCCAGAACTAAATATTATACTTCATGTTCATAATTTAATTCTCACAAGAACTCTATAAGATAAACACTATTATTAACTGCATTTTAAAGGAAAAAAGTCTAAGACTTACACTTTGGGCAATTTACTTAGACTGTCTAACACTTTAGTTTTCACTTGTTAGAGCCCTGATACAAAGCCATGTATTTTTGCTTTCTAAGGCCAAGAAGAGGAAAAATCTTGGGATATATTCACTTTTCCTTTATCTATGATGACCTATTTTGTGTTTGGTAAAATAGAGTAAGCTGCTAAATTAGAGGAAAAAAATTAAAAGCTAATACTATTGGGAAATAATTTGTTCTCTCCCCTTAATAAATCAATTTTTACTCTGAAGCTTGAAAGTTAATCAGGTTTATCATGGTATGTCTAACTATGGGCTGTTATTAACAGTCGTAAAATTATCAGGACACAGCCTTTGACTTGATAACCTGGCATGAATAAACTTCCAAAGGTTGATTTTTATGGTGCATATATTAGTATTCCCATTTATTTGTTCTTAGTTGATTGACTGCTAATTCTAGCAAAGGAAAATAAAATCTTAAAGCTACTTTTTTTTGCTTAAAACCATATAGCCTTTGGTCATTTTACATTAGCATGATGGAAGTATTAATACCTATGGTAATTTATTTATATAAAGTTTACATTCCATAAACACTGTTTGGATTAAAAGCAATTTTTATCACCAATTGAAGATATTATTTAATAGGAAGAAGAACTAATTACCTGTTTTGATTTACTTTTTAGAGTCAAACTAAACCTTTCCTATCACTGGACATAAAAAGTTGCTTCCCTAACATAGCTAACTATTTCATAGAAACAAATTCAATACCTCTCACAAGCAAAAAAAAAGTTTCTTTTAAAACAAAACCAAAAGCAAAACATACAGATAACCCTAAGAATATAAAAATGATATACATGTGGGGGTAGGGAAGAAAAACCACTAAATTTTTCCTACTGCTATTTGCTACAGATAGGCTGTAGAGATATATTTTTCTTTCCATACATACGAATGAAAGTATTTCCTATGAAGAAATCTTGTAGAAAGAATATTTCTCTGCCACAGCAATTAAAATTATTTATTTATTTATTTAAATTGGAGGCCAATTACTTTACAATATTGTAGCAGTTTTTGGTATATATTAACATGAATCAGCCATGGGTTTACATGTGTTCCCCATCCTGAACCTCCCTCCCACTTCCCTCCCCATCCTATTCCCTCTGGATCATTCCAGTGCACCAGCCCTGAGCACCCTGTTTTATGCATCGAACCTGGACTGGCGATCTGTTTCACATATGATAATATATATGTTTCAATGCTATTCTCAAATCATCCCACTCTCGCCTTCTCCCACAGAGTCCAAAAGACTGTTCTATACATCTGTTNCACCAGCCCTGAGCACCCTGTTTTATGCATCGAACCTGGACTGGCGATCTGTTTCACATATGATAATATATATGTTTCAATGCTATTCTCAAATCATCCCACTCTCGCCTTCTCCCACAGAGTCCAAAAGACTGTTCTATACATCTGTTTCTCTTTTGCTGTCTCACATATAGGGTTATTGTTACTATCTTTCTAAATTCCATATATATGCATTAGTATACTGTTTTGGTGTTTTTCTTTCTGGCTTACTTCACTCTGTATAATGGGCACCAGTTTCATCCACCTCATTATTTTTTTAAAGTGAATTTTTCTGATATCAGTAGCCTATTAAAAGGTCATTATAATTAGTGACTGAACAACACATAATGTTCATATTTTGCTTATTGTCTATAAATGCCCTAGATGTACACTATAACAGCATGAATAAAGTGATACTTTGGGCAAATTCTTTTAATGCTCACCATGTAGTTGGATGCCTTAATCAACTCAATGGAAATGGAGTTTGAGCAAACTCCAGGAGAGAGTGAACGACAGGGTTATGCTACAGTCCATGGAGTCTCAAAGAGTCAGACATGATTGAGCGACTGAACAACAACAAATACGTGTAATGGGACCTATATACTTTTTACACGAGAACTATGGATAACAGCAGATTTCAGAAAACAGAATCAGAAGAATAAACGTTAAGACTGGGAATAAAAGCGAAAGGCCAGCATGGAACACGGTTTCCCCTTTTCATCTATCCCATATCTCACAGGATAGCACTCAACTGTAATCCTGCCAGTACCTTCAACTCTCTTGCTGCATATGCTCTACAGAAAACTCCAGCCACTGTCTTGCTTTATTTTACAATTTTTGTCACTGCTGTAGATATTCATATAAATGCTTCAATAAGTACCTCTTCACATCCATGACATTTAACTTTCCTAAATCCCTTGAGATGTCTTAAAAATTCTATTTTCGCTTGATTGTCTACTAATTTCCAACCGCCATTTTCCCTGACTGACATCTTCAAATTTCCACTGCTTTCTTCAAATTACTTCTCCAATTCCTTACATGTTCAGCAGTCCCTACAGTCTAACTTAACTAGCAATTGAGTGTATCCAATAAGGTGCCCTATTCTCTTGCCAACAAACCTACTTGTATACCTGTATCTTTACATATGCCCCCTAATTTCATGACTTCTGCCAAGATCTGTGAATAGCAATAGTTGCATCCCTTTCTTGACTTGAACATCCACACTTATCATTTACTACTGCTAGGATGCTTGGGTGTCTTCTTGCAGAAAACAGCCCCATGAGAGGTAAGAAATGATCCACAGTTCTGCCCACCAACACATAGCAAGGCAAACAAGCTCAAACAGAGTGTCAGGGATCATAATACCTTCTCCCTACTTACAACTCCCTACAGTAACAGAGATTTTAGTGTCCCTTGAAAATGCATATCACTTCTCCAGGTTTTTTTCCAGGAACTAAAGTGAGGGAAGTAGTGACTCTAATATCACAAATGGCATGAGCCAAATAGGCTCAGATATATTTTGGTTTTTTGTTTTTTCCCATCAACATTTAAATTGCATTTCAATCCATGGCCCTAAGGCAGGGACAAGTGAGTATCCCTGAAACTATGAATCTAGTAATGGATTCTGAACAACAGGAATGAATTCTGAACACCCTCCAGGGCAAATAGGGGTCTAATATAAGAGAAAGGAATAAGATTGGTCCATGGGCAATAAAGCATAGAGCCACTATCATCTAGTGGAAAAATCAGGATTAAAGAAAATAAATTGCTACTGAAGAATCTGAAAGTTCTGGGCAGTGAGGCAGAAATTAGAAATTAAGAAACAGGGAGGAGAAAAATCACATGCATGAAGCAGGTGTTAAAAGGTGTTGAAATTAAGGTAACAGAAGAGGCCTGGGAAGATTTCTTGTGGTGCTGGTTCCAAAACACAGGTAAAATTTCAAAGGGCCTATGACTTCACACTTGCAGCAAGAGAGATCAACTGATCTATTTGAAAGTGACCAACTTAATTTCTGCCTTTCTTTTACATTTTAAATCCTTGAAAATGGCTTAAATGTGTCAGGCTTTTCATTATGTTAATATCCTTTGTAATATAAAGAGAAATTGAGAGATGGTCAATTGTAATCCATAATTAGCCTCTCATTGATATCACAGGGCTCATTAGTAATCCAAGGGTATATTCCTTTCAGATCCATACAGTTTGCTATTGCAGGTATTGGCCAGCATTCTTGGTGTACACTCTTGAGTCCAACCTACTGGGTTGTACTATCTCAGTTATGGGATAGCTTTTTCTCTCTAATCTAAGCCCAATATTTATTATTCCAATAATTATTTATTATCTGTAATTTGCTAGAAATTTTCTATCCTCGGGGTTACAAATAAAAAGAAAATAGGCATGAGTTCTGATTTTGTTAAGCTCATACAGCAGTAGGGAAGAGACAAAGTTACTTGTATAACTACATTAACTAATCCATATGTAACAGTATGACCAAAATGAAAATAAATTAGTCCAAGTTGAGGAGCAACCTAGTGACAGTTTTTGGTGATGCCCTGAGATCTTAAGTGGGATTAGAAACATCCATATGGTCCTAATCACAATAACTTATAGTGGAGAGTGAAGATCAGTAGGATAAATTATCTTCATCTGTAGAAGTAAACTATATTGTCTCCAATGATAATCAGTACTATTTCTTATATGAAAGGCTTACTACACAGATTTAAACCATTTCTCATAGCTCTGAATGTCTTCTATACCTTTCCTCCTTGAGAGACTTCATCAGCTGTAATTTATGGACAGCTCTGTCCTTTTTACTGCCTATTGGATGATTTCAGTTATTTTTCTTTCCTTCTTCTGGATTTTGTGGCCCTAAATTTATTATTAAAACTACAAAGGTCTCAGCATTAAGGGGTGATGACCTCCCAGGACAGTACATAGGAATTTATAAACCCTCTGAAATAATGAACTAAATGAATTCACCTGGGGAAAAAAAAATTACTTAAAAACAAACAAACAAAAAAAAACCCAACTAAAATTTGAGTGGTCTGTCCCCAGATAACTGGAATTTCTAAAGAAGTCAGTAGGCATTCCTCATGGATTTTGCAATGCTTCTGCACATTTTTTTATTCTTTTGAAAGCAGTCATTTCTCAATTCTGTCAATCTTTTGTGGTACGAGATGGCTTATTTCACAGATAAATTGTTATTATAACTCACAGTGGAATCCAAAATAACCCAAAGCACAGTAGTAGAACAATGCCCTGGAGAACATGGAGCCAGATAAATCGCATTTTTGTAGCATTTCTCACCTCACCATGGAAACATTTCTATCCAGGTGAAATAAGGATAAATACCAAAGACATTCATAATTCATAACACTGCAATATGATAACTAAGAAACATGTATAGAAGGGAAAAAATGGATGCCTTAGGTTGACTATGGGATGTCCTCAAGGAAATCAAATTAGAAAAAATAGATTTTCTTCTGCACAGTTATATTACATACCTTGTAATAATGTATTACATCACATATATTCAAGATTACTTGTTTTAAATAAATAAGGAACAAGCAGAGAAAAATGATACTGATGAAACACATTCTCCCAGGTGGTAACAGAGAATATTAGACAGGGAATATATGACTCATACAAGGTTTTGAAAAGGAAACATTTTCAAAAGGGTTAAGGGAGATAAAACATGAAAAGTAACACTGGCCTTGGCAATTCCCAAGGATTAAGGCAAACTTTTTCTTTCCCATAATCCCTTTAAAGTATTTTAAATCCACTGGCTTTCAAGATCATATACCTGGGTATTCCTTTCCCAGCTAATTGATTCAGCACATTTTGCTTTAAAAAAAAAAAAAAGCTTCAGACCTCAGACTCATACTGTACCATGTGTTAACAAGGTGAGGAAAGGAAATGTTTATAAGCAAGCACACATGCACACATAGGAGAGACACAGAGAAAGAGAGGGAGACACAAAAGGAGAATTTGCCAAATTGATAGACCAGGATCCGGACTTTTTTACAGTAGCCTTCAGTTCAGTTCAGTTGCTCAGTCTTGTCTGACTCTGCGACCCTATAGACTGCAGCACACCAGGCTTCCCTGTCCATTACCAACTGCTGGTACTCAAACTCATGTTTGCTCAAACTCATGTTCATCGTGTCAGTGATGCCATCCAACCAGCTCATTTTCTGTTGACCCTTCTTCTCCTGACTTCAATCTTTCCCAGCATCAGAGTCTTTTCTAATGAATCAATTCTCCGCATCAGGTAGCCAACGTATTGGAGCTTCAGCTTCAGCATCAGTCCTTCCAATAAATATTCAGTACTGATTTCCTTTAGGATTGACTGGTTTGATCTTCATGCAGTACAACAGACTCTCAAGAGCCTTCTCCAACTTTAAAAGCATCAATCCTTCAGCACTCAGCTTTCTTTTTGATTTCCCTCTAAGACCCAGTTTCCCCCACAGTCCAGTCTCTCCCAACAGGAAGCTTCCATTAGTCTCTTATCCTTCTCCATCAGAGGGCAAACAGAATGAAAACCACAATCAAAGAAAACTAACCAAACTGATAATATGGACCACAGCCTTGTCTAACTCAATGAAACTATGCACCATGCCTTGTAGGGCCACCCAAGATGGACAGGTCATGGTGGAGAGTTGAGACAAAATGTGGTCCACTAGAAAAGGGAATGACAAACCACTTCAGTATTCCTGCCTGGAGAACCTCATGAGCAGTACAGTAGCCTTTAACTATATTTAATTTTAAAATTCTTTTTTTACATCCCTTTGAAATTGGAAGGATATAGAAAAACATATAGATAAATATAGGTCAGTATAAATGTAGAAGTCAGTTCAGTTCAATCGCTCAGTAGTGTCTGATTCTCTGCAGCAAGCCAGGCCTCCCTGTCCATCACCAACTCCCAAAGATTATTCAAACTCATGTCCATTGAGTTGGTGATGCCATCCAACTATCTCATCCTCTGTCATCCCCTTCTCTTCCCACTTTCAATCTTTCCCAGTATCAGGGTCTTTTCCAATGAGTCAGTTCTTCACATCCCATGGCCAAAGTATTAGACTTTCAGCATCAGTCCTTCCAATGAATATTAAGGACTGATTTCCTTTAGGATGGACCGGTTGGATCTCCTTGTGGTCCAAGGGACTCTCAAGAGTCTTCTCCAACACCACAGTTAAAAACATCAATTCTTCGGTGCTAAGTTTTCTTCATAGTCCAACCTTCACATCCATACATGACTGCTTGAAAAACCATAGCTTTGACTAGACAGACCTTTGTTGTCAAAGTAATATTTCTGCTTTTTAACATGCTGTCTAGGTAGGTCATAAATTTTCTTCCAAGGAGCAAGCATCATTTAATTTCATGGCTGCAGTCACCATCTGCAGTGATTTGGGAACCCAGAAAAATAAAGTCTGTCACTGTTTCCATTGTTTCCCCTCTAATTGCCATTAAGTGGTGGGACTGGATGCCATGATCTTAGTTTTCTGAATGTTGAGTTTTAAGCCAACTTTTTCACTCTCCTCTTTCATTTCCATCAAGAGGTTTTCAGTTCTTCTCTTTCTGCCATAAGAGTGGTATCATCTGCATATCTGAAGTTATTGCTATTTCTCCTGGCAATCTTGATTCCAGCTTGTGCTTCATCCAATCCAGCATTTCTCACGATGTATTCTGCATATAAGTTAAATAAGCAGGGTGACAATATACAGCCTTGATGTACTCCTTTCCCAAATTGGAACCAGTTTCCTGTTCTGTGTCCAGTTCTAACTGTTGCTTCCAGACCTGCAGACAGATTTCTTAGGAGGCAGGTCAGGTGGACTGGTATTCACATATATTTAAGAATTTTCCACAGTATGTTGTATCCACACAGTGAAAGCTTTTGGCATAGTCAATAAAATAGAAGTAGATGTTTTTCTAGAACTTGCTTGCTTTTTCAATAATCCAATGGATGTTGGAAATTTGATCTCTGGTTACCCTCTCCCTTTTCTAAATCCAGCTTGACTATCTGGAAGTTCATGGTTTGCATACTGTTGAGGCCTGGCTTAGAGAATTGTGAGCATTACCTTGCAAGCGTGTGAGATGAGTGCAACTGTGTGGTAGTTTGAGCATTCTTTGGCATTACCTTTCTTAGGGATTGGAATGAAATTGACCATTTCCAATCGTGTGGCCACTGCTGAGTTTTCCAAATTTGCTGGCATATTGAGTGCAGCACTTTAGTATTCTTGCCTTGAGAAGCCCATGAACAGTACGGAAAGCCAGAAAGACAGGACACTGAAAGATGAATTCCCCAGGTTGGTAGGGGCCCAACATGCTACTGGAGATCATTGGGCAAACAACACCAGAAAGAATGAAGAGATGGAGCCTAAGTAAAAACAACAAATAATTGTGAATGTGACTGGTGATGGAAGTAGTCTGATGCTGTAAAGAGCAGTGCTGTATAGGAATCTGGAACGTTAGGTTAATGTTAAGTTAAATGTTAGATTTACTATGAATCAAGGTAAATTGGAAGTGGTCAAACAGGAGATGGCAAGAGTGAACACTGACATTTTAGGAATCAGCGAACTAAAATGGACTGGAATGGGTGAATTTAACTCAGATGACCATTATAACTATTACTGTGGGCAAGAATCCCTTAGAAGAAATGGAGTAGCCATCATAGTCAACAAAAAGGTCCAAAATCCAGTACTTGGATGCAGTCTCAAAAACCAAAGAATGATTTTTGTTCATTTCCAAGGCAAATCTTTCAGTATCAGAGTAATCCAAGTCTATGCCCCAACCAGTAATACTGAAAAAGCTGACACTGAACAGTTCTGTGAAGATCTACAAGACCTTCTAGAACTAACACCCCAAAAAGATGTCCTTCTCATTATAAGGGACTGGACTGCAAAAGTAAGAAGTCAAGAAACACCTGGAGTAACAGGCAAATTTGGCCTTGGAGTACAGAATGAAGCGGGATAAAGGCTAATAGAGTTTTGACAAGAGAACACACTGTTCATAGCAAACACCCTCTTCCAACAACACAAGAGAAAACTCTACATGTGGGCATCCCCAGATGGTTAATAAGTAAATCAGATGGATTATATTCTTTGCAGCCAAAGATGGAGAAGACCAGTTAACAAAAACAAGACCAGGAGCTTACTATGGCTCAGGTCATAAACTCCTTATTGCCAAATTCAGACTTAAATTGAAGAAAGTAGGGAAAAACACTAGACCATTCAGGTATAAACTAAATAAAATCTCTTATGATTATACAATGGAAGTGAGAAATAGATTCAAGGGATGAGTGCCTGAAGGACTATGGATGGAGCTTTGTGACATTATACAGGAGACAGGGATCAAGACCATTCCCAAGAAAAAGAAATACAAAAAAGCAAAATGGCTGTTTGAGAAGGAACTCCAAGTAGCTGTGAAAAGACAAGAAGCTAAAGGCAAAGGAGAAATGGACAGATATACCCATTTGACTGTAGAGTTCCAAAGAACAGTAAGGAGAAATATGAAATCCTTCCTCAGTGATCAATGCTAAGAAATAGAGGAAAACAATAAGATGGGAAAGACTAGAAATCTCTTCAAGAAAAGTAGAGATACCAAGGGAAATTTTCCTGCAAAGCTGGGCTCAATAAAGGACAGAAATGGTATGGACTTAACAGAAGCAGATTGGATTAGATCCCACCTTAATGTCCTTATTTTAACTTACATCTGTAAAGGCCTTATGTACAAATACAATCACAGTTTGAATTACTGGGAGTTATGGTCTCAACTTAAGGATTTAAGGGGTACACAGTTCAGCTTATACCGGCGGGGGGAGGGAAAGAGGATGGCAAAAAGCACTTCATGAATACACTCAGGAAAGGAAAAGTCCACTTTGAAATCTAAACTAAAGTGTCAACACTAAATCACTGTGACTTCTTGATGATCCAACTCCTAAAAGCAATGGTAAATATATGTTTTGTGAGATAATGCAGAAATACCAAGTGGGAAAAGAAAGAAGTGGCTAACCTAGCCTCCACAGCAAAATTGGAGAGATATTGAGGAAGAAAAATATAACTCTAAAGAAAGAATCAAATTTCAATTATTAAATGAATCTGAGCAGTGTATTAAATGAAATCAGGGTTGTTTTGTGATTTTAAATGGCCACAGAAAAATTTGTTTCTGGAAATTATGGGACCTTGCTGAGTTTTTAATCTAGGAAACAGGGGAGAACAAGACCCACAGAGCAGATTTTTAAATGGATTGGGATTAAGAGATTGATAAACAAGGCACATACTGGAGAAGAGTTTCTGCAAAACAAATATCGGATAAAGGATTGATACTCAAAATACACAAGTAACTTTTAGAACTCAATTATAGGGAAGAAAGCCCAATTAAAATTTAGGGAAAAGGAAAATGATATGATCATCTATAGACAAAAATGAAAAGTATTCACAAACCAACTTTTGGAACTAGTAAACAGTTATAGCAAGACTGCAGGATACAGAGTTCATATACACAATTAATATAAACATTTCTTCAGTCTTGTCAAAGAAGAACGGAGCTGGAACAATCACACTCCCTGACTTTATACTACAAAGCTACAGTAATTAAAACAGTATAGTACAGGCACAAAAGCAGACACATAGATCAATGGAACAGAATAGAAAGCCCAGAAATAAGCCAATACACTTATGGTCAATTAAGTTTCAACAAAGGAGTCAAGAATATAAAGACAGAAGACAAAAGATAGTCTGTTCAAGTGGTTCCAGGAAAACTGGACAACTATTTGTAAAAGAGTGAAATTAGAACAATATGATGGAAAAGGCAATGGCAATCCACTCCAGTACTCTTGCCTGGAAAATCCCATGGATGGAGGAGCCTGGT
>SJYV01010896.1:5018-22140 GCA_006410875.1 Neotragus pygmaeus | reverse complement strand
CGGCAGTTTCCTTTGTTGTGGAGCACAGGCTGTAGGTGCATGGACTTCAGTAGCTGCAGCATGCAGGCGCAGTAGTTGCGGTTCAAGGGCTCTAGAGCGCGGGCTCAGAAATTGTGGTGCACCGGCTTAGTTGCCCTGCGGAGTATGGGGTCTTCCCGGACCAAGGATGGAACCTGTGTCCCCTGCATTGACAGATGTATTCTTAATCACTGGACCACCAGGGAGCTCAGTTCAGTTGCTCAGCTGTGTCTGACTCTGCGACCCCATGGACTGCAGCACGCCAGGCTTCCCTGTCCGTCACCAACTCCTGGAGCTTACTCAAACTCATGTCCAGCGAGTCGGTGATGCCATCCAACCTTCTGATCCTCTAATCAGGGAAGTCTTCATCATTTACTGGTGATGTGACCTTGGACAAGCTCCTTCACTTTTCTGTGCCCCGTCTGAAAAGTAGATATTGTGTCAGCGACTGCTCCCAGATTGTGGTCAGAACTGAGAAGCTAGCTAAAGCTTTCGACAAGTAGCAGCACAGAGCAAGCACCCAATAAACGATAGTGGCTATTCGGATGATTCCCTCCAGACTACCCCAGGAGCGTACCTGGATGGAAGACCCAGATTCTGAACTGAGGGCTGGTGTGGAGGAGTAAGGAGGGAGCCGGGACTCCAGCCCTCGCTTTGGGGGCTGCTTGAGTACTTGGGTGGGGGTGGGGTGGTACTGTGGCCCAACCCCTGCAAGCCTGTTAATTACCTCTCAGGGTCACGGGTCTTAATGAGCCCCTCCAGGGGATCTTGGCCCAGCTCTCTATATATTGATCTTATCTAATCTCTCAGCAGGTGGGCGGGTCTCTAAATCCTTCTTAACTCTCCTTTCCTGCCCTTTCTGGGCAGGGAGGCCCCAGGCAGGGTTTAGCTTGCAGGAATCAAACCTGGAAAGCCTGGGAAGCTTTGAGGTGGGGGGAGCTTCTTGGCCCCTTGTAACAGAGGAGGGGCAGTGTGTGTGTGTGGGGGGTTGTATTTATATATATATGAATCCCCCTGGGAAGGGCAGGCGGGCACTTCTTTCCCTCTGCCTGCCAGCATGCCAGCACACTGCCCATTCCTCTCCTCATCTGGGAATCCACCGATGTGGCTACAAAGCCCAGGTGAAGGGCCCCTCCTGGTCAGGCTGGCTGAGGCCTCCTACTGTTCCCACAGGGGCTGGATGAGGATTTCAGAGCTGGCAAGCTGCACTCTGGTGCCTCCTTGAAGCTGAAGCTGCTGGAGGAAGCCTCCTGGCCCAGGAGCTGCCTGGCTGGCCCCTGTTGGTGTAATTAGGCTGTGTCTGTGGAGGGCGCGTGGACTTTCACTGCTGCTTTTTGAGCCCTTGGGTGATGTTGACCTTTCGGGGGGGCTACCTGGATGCCTAGGAGGCCTCAGTTCCCACTTTGGAAGGGAGCTCCGGTTGGATGATGGGAAAACCAGTACCTCTGCATGATTGCTGCTCTCAGGGTCTGGGTTGAGGGGGAAGGTTGTGGGAGGCTGGTGGGACACGTGGGGGGCTAGTTGGGGACACAGGGGCAGCCTCAGAGAGGCAGGCTGGTGACATTTTTAGAATATGAATTAATTTATTTTATTTTTTGGCTGCGCCGGGTCTTCGTTACACAGACTTTCTCTAGTTATGGTGAGTGGGGGCTACTCTCTGGCTGTAGCGCTCGGCTTTCTCATGGCTGCGGCTTCTCGTCACAGAGCTTGGGCTCTAGGGCACGCGGGCTCCAGTAATTGGGGCTCAAGGGCTTAGTTGCTCCTCGGCACGTGGGATCTTCCTGGACCAGGGATCATACTCATGTCTCCTACATTGGCAGGTGGATTCTTAACCACTGGACCACTAGGGAAGTCACTGGAGACATTTTTACAAGCTCCTTAGACAGAGCAGCCTGGGCTTGAATTCTGCCTCCATCCTTTTCTGCTGGCAGACACTGAGCGGGTGACTTTGCCTCTGACAGCCTGTTTCCTTACCTGTGATCTGTCACTTCCTCTATTTGGGTTGAGAACTGAGTGAAAGGATTCGGTTCCAAGGGAATCAAGAGAAAAGGATGTCAGTCGGCAGATACATGAAGGACAATGGCGGGTATGGCAGACTCCTGCCTCCGGGAGGTTCAGGGCTGCAGGCTGGAGCCAACAGGAGTGCTTGCCCTTGCCCAGGTAGCATGGATGGGGTGGGGTGGGGTGCGTCTCTGTAGGGTTGAGGGTGCCTGTTGGCCCAGAGCAGGCTCCAGCTCACCCTTCCCAGCCCAGAATACATGATGGAACTGTATGGCCTTGTCCAGGTTCAGGATCAGGCACAAGCATGCCCTGACCTGGACCTCAGTGACTGGACATCCCTGGGGCACACCTGGGGCACACCTGGAGCATACCTTCCAGGCTTCCGGCCACTAGTCCATCTCGATCCTGCTCAACCAGTGTCAGAAGGACAACAGGCATCTGAATGGAATCACTTTTCCTGCTGAAACACAAAACTGGGAACACGCACGGGGTGCTCACTACGGGCCAGGCCTGATCCTCAGCACTTCACACTCATGGACTCATAACAGCCAGTGCTGCTGGCCAAGAATGGTGCTTCCTGCCCATCTTTTGGGTGAGGTCATGTGACTAGTTCTGACCAATGAGCTGCGAGTGGAACTGACACACATTATTCCCATGCTAGAGCATCTGTCTGTGCAGGAACTTCCAAAGCTCTTATGTCCCTCTGGTGTGACACCCAGAAATGTTCCAGAATGTTCCAGAATGTGAATGCTCCACTAATGACTATGATGTGCGAAGCCTCCCTCAGTGACCCANCATTATTCCCATGCTAGAGCATCTGTCTGTGCAGGAACTTCCAAAGCTCTTATGTCCCTCTGGTGTGACACCCAGAAATGTTCCAGAATGTTCCAGAATGTGAATGCTCCACTAATGACTATGATGTGCGAAGCCTCCCTCAGTGACCCAAAACAGACATGAAACGTGAGTGAGAAATAAGCTTTGTGATTTTCAGGCACTGAGACATTGGGGTTTTTTTGTTTCTGCAGCTGGGCCTAGTCTTGCCTAATGGTTTGAAATTACACCCCCATTTTACAGGTAAGAAAACCGAGGCAAAGTTTAAGTCACTTGCCCTTAGTCACGCAGCCGGTCAGTGACATTGTCAGAGATGGCGTCTTGGCAACCTGACTCCAGGGACCCTGCTCTGATTTCTAAACTGTCTCTCTGGGTGAGATGTATGGAAAGTTCATAAACCACAGTGGATTCTGGGTGGGGTTGTTTCCTCCTATCCTGTTTCCTCTGATTGTTTGGGGATTTTCATTTCTTTCTCTCATGAGCACTGGCTCTCCTGGAAGGTTTGGCTCTATCACATCCTCTGGGGGAGACACAGGAGGCTGGGTAAAAGGACAGGGAGCTTTCTCCTCCCCAGTGCTCACTCAGAAAGTTTAATTCATTTGGCGTAAATTTGACCTTCCGGGGACCCAATCCTTCCAGTCCTCGCAGACCTCCACTTCCTTCCCCACCTCCTACACCTTCACTGTGGGAGCCCCAACCCTTCCTCCACAGCTGCCTGTATGAGCTGGTGATCAAGTATTACAGGGGAGAAAATTTCCAAGGCCAGAGAGCAGAGCTCTGCACTGAGGTTTTAGAAATGTCCTTCACCTCTTCACCCAGCCTGCTTCCCTTCCTCTTTCAGGGCCTGCGAGGTCCTCCCGAAGCCCCCAGAGAACCAGAACCATGCCCCCACCTGCCCTCAGAGATTCCCAGGGATACCTAGCTAGGCAGGGCTCAGGACACCTCCATGCAAACCTCAGCAACTCCTGCCCTGACCAGTTAACTCAATACTTACTCTACATTAAATACCAATTGGGCCAATTTTCTGCTGTAATTAAAACCTCAGCAGATGTGTTCCCTGCTCATCAGTGATGAGTTTATTAACGTCCAGCTCTGAAGGAATGTGGGGCAGAGAGAAAAACAGAATGGGGCTTGCCCTGAAACTGGGAGAGTGGGTGCTGGGAGAGGCTGAGTTTGAAACTGTTCCGTCTCCTTGGTTGGCTCCAGGCAGGGGGCAGGCAGCCACGTTTACGAAAGTGTCTGCATCTCTGGGTTTTCTGTTTCTACAGTGGAAACTCGGAAATATCTCCTCTGCCCCTCTTATCTGCTGCAAACCTGGGCCTGCCGTATATAACTGATCCTTTTTTGAAAATCACATTTTCTTGACTACTGACAAACAGTGTGTCTGGAACCTGTAAACACAGCCCCTTATAGCTCAGCAATCTGGGCTCGTTTGTTATGTAGCATAATCTAGGCTGTCCTGACTACTACATATTATATCTCCACTTACAGACAGTGAAACTAAGGTCCAGTTTGCTTACTAATATAGGAGAGACCAAGGTAGTTCTTGCCAAGGGAGCCTGGAGACAGACCTCTGAGTTGGCTAAGAGAAGCAGGCCAGGCTAGTCCTCAGCTCTGCTCAAGGTGAGTAGTTCACGACTGCTAGTGGGTTGGAAGCTCGCTGCCTAGTACACTCGTGGCAGCTCAAGAAAGCAGCTCCTTCTAATCATCAGAGAACACCTGCACAATGGAGCACGATCCAGCCCCAAGAAGTCACTCTACTTTTTTTTTGTAATTAGGAGATTTTATTTTTTAGAGCAGTTTTACGTTTATAGGACAACCGGACGAATAGTGCAGACAGTTTGCATATCTCTCCTGCCAGTTTCTTCTATTATTAACATCTTGTATTGCTGTGGTACATTTGTTGCAATTGATGAACCAGTATTGATTACTAATTAAAGTCCACAGTTTACATTAGGATTCACTCTTGCAAGATGTCACAGATCCACCATGAAAGTTTCACACAGAATAATTTCACTGCCCTGAAAACCCTCCTGTGCTCCACCTACTCATTCCTCCCAACTCCACCAGAACTCCTGGAAACAAGTTTCTTTGGACTGCCTCTATACTTTTGCTTTTTCCAGAATGTCATATAGTTGGAATCAGAGTCTGCAGCCTTCTTAGACTGGCTTCTTTCACTCAGTAATACATTTAAGTTTTCTCCGTGTCCTCTGGTAGCACCTTTCTTTTGACCAATGAATATGGCTCCATTCTTTACTTTTAAACATCTCCTTCATCACCAGGGCTCTACTTTGTTGCCCAGTGTTTGTTGCTTTTGTAGGGAAGACCCCAATTTAAGAGACAACTGGGGAAGAAAAACCTAATGGAATGAGGCTGTCTTGGACATTTGGGGTGGGGTCCGATCCCCACCATGGCTCAGGATCACTTCCAGCTTCTTGCTCTGAATCCTTCTTGTCACCATCTCCATGTTTCACCTTTTTGGGGTATGCTGGGGTGTCTACTAGCAACTCTGCACCTCTGGGAACTACACATCTAAAACTCCACTGTCAGCAGGGTTATAGAATGCAGTCTACAATTAAGAGACATTCATGCAAGACTGGTGAGACAGGAGAGAAACAGGAGCCCTCCCTGCTCTGATTGGGGATGCTCTGAGCAGTAACTTGGGGCTTGCAGATGACAGTTGTGAGGTTTCTTCTGGGCATCATCCTCAAACACCCGCTTTGATGTTGAGGCTGGGAATTGAAAAAGCTGGCTTGAAACTCAACATTCAAAAAGCTAAGATTATGGCCTCCGGTCCCATCACTTCATGGCAAATAGAAGGGGAAAAAGTGGAAACGGTGACAGAATTTATTTTCTTGGGCTCCAAAAACACTGCAGGCAGTGACTGCAGCCATGAAATTAAAAGACGCTTGCTCTCTGGAAGAAAAGCTATGACAAACCTAGACAGCATATGAAAAAGCAGAGATATCACCTTGTCGACAAAGATCTGTATAGTCAAAACTATGGTTTTTCCAGTAGTAATGCACAGGTGTGAGAGTTGGACCATAAAGAAGGCTGAGTGGTGAAGAATGGACGCTTTTGAATTGTGGTGCTGGAGAAGACTCTTGAGAGTCGCTTGGACTGCTAGGAGATCAAATCCGTCAACCCTCAAGGAAACCAACAGCCATTCATTGTAATGGCTGTTGCTGAAGCTGAAGTTCCAATATTTTGGCCACCTGATGTGAAGAGACAACTCACTGGAAAAGACCCTGATGCTGGGAAAGATTGAAGACATGAGGAGAAGGGGGCAACAGAGAACAAGATGTTTAGAGATGAGATATTTAGCATCACCAACTCAATGGACATGAATTTGAGCAAACTCTGGGAGACAGTGGAGGACAGAGGAGCCTGGCGTGCTGCAGTCCATGTAGTTGCAAAGAGTCGGACATGACTTAGCGACCGAACAACAACGATTCTCCCTGGTTCCTGTGGGCTCGGCCTTCTTGGATGCTGGCAGGTCTTCCTCTAACCCTTGTAGTTGTTTTGCAGGCTGGTTTCCAGCAACAAATCCCTTCCTGTTGTAATACCTAGGGCGGATTCTGTCTTCCTAGGCTGAGCCTACCCAGTGCAGTGGGACCCTGGGGAGGATGGACTACTGGACTACTGCAGGGAAGATCTCCAGCCCAGGCATTCAGTGCTCTCATCACTCAGTTCCTGGCCCTTTTTGGGGTTACCTTTCCTCTGCCTGTAGCAGGCATCAGAACAACGCACAGGAAAGTCTTAGAGCCCACCTCATCCCTACCTTTATAACCTCCTTTACAGGGTCCTTATCCACCCAGTCACTAAATGTTGGGTTGGAGTTCTCCATCTCTCTACAGACCACCCTTCCATGCCATGTGTTTAAGTCATGACTGCTGTTCTTCAAATATTTCCAGTTCTCCCCATTCCAGGCAGAATCACATTTCCTGGTCCCCTTGTAATTAAGTGGGTCCACATGATGAGTTCTGGCCAATGAATTTTGAGCAAAACCAACGTGTGCCACTTCTGGGTTGGATCATTTCCTTACCTGTCTTCCTTTCTCTTCTTTTATAATATTTGTCACTGGATTCAGAGCCTGCCCAGATAATCCAAGATAATGACCTCATCTTGAATCAACTTAATATATCTGCAGAGATCCCTTTTCTTTTCTTATTTTTGGCTTTGCCATGAGGCATGTTGGATCTTAGTTCCCTGCAGGGATAGATCCCATGCCCCCTGCAGTGGAAGCACCAAGTCCTAAGTACTGGACCACCATGGAATTCTCTGCAAAGATCCTTTTTCAAAATATGATCACTTCATAGAGTCAAGGCATTAGCACATGGGTGTATCTTTTGGGGTCACCATTCAACATAATGTTATTATCTCCATTTTACAGGTGAGGAAACAGAGATGGACAGAGCCCAAGCATCTGGCTGAACATCATACAACCTGCAAGAAGGGAGGGAAATACGCAAACTCAGGCAGTCAGTTCCAAAACCTGGGCTCCCAACCACCATTCCTGTCAAAGAGAAAGCAGAACTAAACTCCTGCTTTAACAGATTTTCAATTCTGGTGGAGAAGGTGAAAACAAATAAGCAGATCAGTGGATATACAACACAACATCAGGGAGAGTTGTGAAGAGAAATCAAGCAGAGTAAAGCGCATGAAAAAGAGACTCTCTTTTGAGCTTCTGTGATCAGGAAAGCCTTCCTGGAGGAGGTGGCAAGACAGAAAACCTGAATGAAGCATCAGAGGATGCCACACAGATATGTGGGTGGAAGGGGATTCAGAGACAAAAAAGCAATGAATGAATCCAGAATGGGTCTGTCTCCATCTCCTCTGTGCCCCCAGCGCCAACAGCAAAGTAAAAAGCCCATTGTGTGTGTGCTTGGTCGTTTCTGACTTTTCTGTGACCCCCTGGACTGTAGCCGGCCAGTCTCCTCTGTCCACGGGATTTCCCAGGCAGGCATACTGGAGTGGGCTGCCATTGCCTCCTCTATGGGATCTTCCTGACCCAGGGATCAAAACCGCACCTCCTGCATCTCCTGCATTGGCAGGCAAATTCTTTACCACTGAGGCATGAGGGAAGTCCAGCCACTGAGCACTTGAATCATGGTTAGCATGACTGAGGGACTGAATGTTTAATTTTGTTTACTTCAAATGAATTTAAGTATAAATAGCCACAGGTGGCTAGTGGCTACCATCTTGGACAGTACAGCACTTGACCAGAGGTTTGCAAGTTAAGGCCCCAGGCCAAATCCAGTGGGCCACTTGGTTTTGTTCTATTTATTTTTTTTGGCCACGTCCAGTGGCACGTAAGATTTTAGCTCCCTGACAAGGGATGGAACCTGTGTTCCTCACAGTGGAAGCATGGTGTCCTAACCACTGGACTGCCAGGGAGGCTCCCCACTTGGCTTTGTAAATAAAACTTTATTGACACACAGAGATGGCCATTCCTTTACTTATTGTCTATGGCACCATAAAAGGTCAGAGCTGGGTCTTTGCTATAGAGATCATGTAGCCTCCAAAGCTGAAAATATTTACTCTCTGATCCTTTACAGAAAAAATTTCCCCACCCTTGTTCTAGACTCTCACTTCATCATCGAGCGAGTCAGCTCTATGATTCAGCAAAGGCTTCCTTCTCTGAGCCTCAGTTTTCTCATCAGTAAAGTGGGTGAGTGGTTCCTACCTATTACACCAACTTGAGCAGTTAAAACTGGATGCTGGACTTCCCTGATGGTCCAGTGGTTAATACTTTGTACTTCCAATGCAGGGAGGGGGCCAGGTTTGATCCCTGGTCAAGGAACTGAGATCCCCCACGCCAGGCAGCCAAAATAATACTACTACTAATAAAGTTTAAAAAATTGGATGCTGTGACCAAGGGGGCTTTGAGAGAGATGCTGTGTGTGTGCCCACTTGTGTCTGACTCCTGTGACCCCCACAGACTGTAGCCCGCCAGGCTCCTCTATCCATGGAATTTTCCAGGCAAGAATACTGAATTTTTTTACTGAAAAAAATACTGATTTTTTTTTTTTAACTGAAAATACTTAAGAATTTTCCAGGCAAGAAGGAAGTGGGTTGCAATTTCCTTCTCCAGGGGATCTTCCTGACCCAGGGATTCAACCTCCTGTGTATCCTGTCTCCTGCATTGCAGGCGGATTCTCTACCTGCTGAGCTATTGAGAGAAATACAGCCCGAGTAAGTGCCCCAGGCTGGGGTTGCGGCATCCAAACCCTCTTGAGCCTCTTATTTTTTTTTTCCCTCCTCCACTGCTCCACACAACAGTTGGGATCTTAGTTCTCTGACTAGGGATCAAGCCCACACCGCCTCCAAGGGGAGTGTGGAGCATTAACCACTGGGCTCTCAGGGAAATCCCTAGCCTCGCTCTTTCCTTCTGTTCTCTCTTCTCTCACTCGCCTCTCCCCTCCTCTCTGCCACTTTCTCGCCTCAGACACGGGGATGTGAGAAAGTTCCGGCAGAAATTGCAATCTCCTCTCCTCTCATGTGGCTCCTAGATAAGACAGTAAAAATCCGATTTTCAGCAATTTGCTTCATTTGTGAGCTCTCCCGCGTCTCCCTTTCTCCCCCTGACACCAGCTTAGCAAAATTGCCTGGGCGGAGTGGATATTTTTAACCACTTAGTAGTCAGGAGAGGTTCATAAAAAGTTTTGTGAGAAACTGGCCCTCATCTGTGCAGCTGGCTGCTGGCTGTGAGCTTACAGCATTTGATGGAGGGGAATTCAAGGAAGGAGTAAGGGCAGGGTGAAAGGAAATAATCAGGCAAGAGGGAGTACAGGGAGGGAACAGCATTATTAGAAGAAGAGAGAGGAGAGTGAATGAGCTGTGGGGAGGAGGTCTGCCAGATGGGAGCTGTGGCTGGAGAGGAAGCCAGTCTGGGGACCAGTCTTCTTGTCTCGAAACAAGAGATACCAAAGCATCTTGCCCAGAAGTTTGAGAAGGAACATCTCTTTCCCTAAACCAGAGGTGATGATGGTGGGGAAAACCAGTGACCATTTACTGAGCACCTACTGTGTGCCTGGCACACGCTAGGTGCTGTGCGTGTATTCCCTCATTGAATCCTTGTAATATTCAGTAAAGGAAGCAGTCCATTTTGTGAGTGAGTATTAGTTAAGGCAAATGTTAGGCTGCTGTAACAACAAGGCCCCCAAATGCAGGTACCCTTCACTGCCCAGAAGTCTGCCATTTGGAAAATGCAGTCTCCATCACTATCTGAACTGGCCATCCAGACTCTTGCCATCTGAACTCAGAAGCTGAATGGACATGGAGAGCAGGGGCAATGTTGTTGTTGTTTAGTCGCTAAGTCCTATCTGAGTCTTTGCAACCCCGTGGACTGTAGTCTGGCAGTCTCCTCTGTCAACAAGATTTTCTAGGCAAGAGTGCTAGAGTGGGTTGCCATTTCCTTCTCCGGGGAATCTTCTCAATCCAGAGATCAAACCAATGTCTCCTGCATTGGTAGGTGGATTCTTTACTGCTGAGCAACCAGGGAAGCCTGAGGGCAACATTGTCATGGCTTCAAGGACACATAGTTTACAATATGTGTATAATATGTATGATATGACTCACATAATAGTGCATGGTTTGTGTTGGAAAGACAAACCTAGAGCTACAGGCTGTCTTCAAGGATAGGACAGATGGCAGATGTCTTAGTCTGTTTGGGCAGCTATAACAGAATCCTACAGACTGGGTGGCTTATAAACAACAGACATTTATTTAATCCCAGTTGGAAGTCCAAGATCAATGTCTTGGCAGATTTGGTGTCTGGTGAGGACCGGCTTCATAGATGGCTGTTTTCTCCCCATGTCTTCACTTGGTGGAAAACTCTCCAGGGTTTTCTTTATAAGGGCGCTAATCCCATTCATGAGGGCTCCACCCTCATGAGTTAATCAGCTCCCCAAAGCCCCCATCTCCTAATACCATCACACTGGTGATTTGGTTTCAACCTCTCTATAGCAGCAGGCTTCCTAAATGTTTTGTTCCTGCATAATAGAGGCCATGCATTTCCCGGCCTGTCATATCTCAGTCATCACCAGTTGCCCACTTCCCAAGGAAATTCCACATAGTTTAGATTCTATTACCAAATTCTGTATTAGTTACAATATCATTTCAGGTACTTCCTTGACGGTCCAGTGGCTAAGATCATGCCCTACTCCCAGTGCAGGGGGCCTGGGTTTGATCCCTGGTCAGGGAACTAGATTCCACATGCCACAGTTAAAAGATCCCACATGCTGCAACAAAGATTGAAGATTCAAAACTAAGACTGGGTGCAGTCAAATAAATAAAATATATTTTTAAAAAATATTTTTAAATAAATATTTTTTTAATATTAAAATTTTAAATTAAATTAAAATTAAAATATTAAATAAAAAATATATTAAAAAATATTTTGGCTGCTAGAACAGAAACCCAACATTACAGTGGCTCAAATAAGAGGTCTATTAAGCATTCACTCATTAAGCTAGGTATAAATGGTCCAGGGCTGGGACAGTCGGTAATATTGTGGTAGCCGTCCAGGATCTTTCTGTTTTCTGTTCTACTACCTCTAAAGTGGGACAAGATGATCCCTCATCACATCCACCCTCCAGCCAATGGGACAGGGAAAGGTTAGGAGGAGGCTCCATTCCTCCCCTCCAAGGGTATTACCCAGAAGGTGCACTCATTGCCAGTTGCTCACATGCCATTGGTCGGAATGAGGTCACATTGCCGTAGCTTCAAGGAGGCTGGGAAATGTAGTCCTTTTCTTTGATGGCTGTGCACCTAGCTTAAAAAATGGGATTGTTCTATTAATACAAAGACAGGGTCTTCCCTGATGGTCCAGTGGCTAAGAACCCATCTGCCAATGCAGAGGACACAGGCTCAATCCCTGGCCTGGGAATATTCCACACACCCAAGCACCACAACCACTGAAGCCCAAGTGCCTAGAGTCCACGCTCTGCAACAAGGGAAGCCACCTCAGAGAGAAATCCGTGCACTGCCTCGAAGTGTAGCCCCACTCAGGGCACCCAGAGAAAGCCAGAGTGCAGCAACAAAGGCCCAGTGCGGGGATTTTCCTGGTGGTTCAGTGGCTAAGAAACCACGCTTCCAGTGCAGGGGGGTTGGGTTTGATCCCTGATCAGGGAACTAGATCCCACAGGCTGCAGCTAAAGATCTCACAATCAAGATGTAGTGTAGCCAAAGAAAAAATAAAATAAACAAAAAAGGGAAGTGGAGCGGGGATGGGGAGTGACTGAATAATGAGCGTGGAATTTCCATTAAGAGTGATGAAAAAGTTTTGGAACTAGACAATAATGATGGTTGTATACACCATTGTGAATATACTTCATGCACTAAATTTTTTTTATGGGTATTTTATCACAATGAAAAATAATTGCTTAAAAAAAAAAAAAAAAAAACAAGGAAAAAGGACTATTAGGAAACAGTCTATGCCTCAAGCTGAAACCTGAATGAAGAGAGAGCAAGCCCTGCAAATGACAGCAAAAGCATGTGCAAAGGCCCCGAGGCTCGCACTCACTGGGTGTGTTTGAGAAGCATCAAGGGGGCTGGAGTGAAGTCAGGGAGAATATCAGCAAGAGATGAGAGCAGGGAGGTGACAGGGGCTTATTGGTCATGGGGAGGAGCCCATAATTTTTTCTAAGAGTGATGAGAAGCCAATGGAGCGTTTTGTGCAAAAGAATGACCAGGTCCAATTTAAGGTTTAAAGCAACAACTCACACTGCAAAACCTTAGGGTGCTCTTGGCCCCAAGTGGGCTCAGGTCTCCCCAACTCCTGGCTTCTTGGGTAGAGATCAGGGCATTCTCTTGGCTCTCTCTGTTCTTCCCTCTGCAAGCTTTCTGCTTCTCCATCCTCTATAAGAATCAGTGGGTAGGAGCTTGGGCTTGAATCTCAGCTCCAGCACTCAGTAGCTCTGTAATCCTGTGTTATGGACTGAATGTGCTTCCTCCACCATTCCCCAACCCCTGGGCCATGGACCAGTACTTCCCCTGGTGAGCTGACATCCTCTGATAGGTGGGAGAGACAGACAAGAGACAAGGCAAACAACGAGTAAACATCTCTGGCCGTATCTCAAGGTGGTGAGTGTGATACAGAAAAAACAAAGCTGTGATAGGGGTTGGAAATGGTTGTAAATCAGGGGTAGGGGAGTTGTGCGGAACAGGGAAGACTGCCCTGGGGAGGGGACAGGTGAGGGGACACTTGGAGGAGGTGAGGGAGAAGGCAGGCAGATAACTGGGAGAGGCTGATCCAGGCAGAGGGAACAGCCTGTGCAAAGGTCCTGAGGAAGGAATGTGACTGATGAGTTTGGAGAACAGTGGAGTGGGCCCCTGTGATGGGAGGGAGGGAGAGAGGGGAGGAGGTGGAGGGAGATGAAGGCAAGGAGGCGATGAAGGCAGTGTGCAGGATCTCATGGCCTTGGTGAGGATCTGGGGTTTCACTCTGAGCGAGGACAGAGTATGGGCCCTCAAAAGATGTCCTAAAGGCTGGGCCCTGTGAATGTGTTATCTTGTCTGGCAATAGGAACTTTGTAATTAAGGATCTTCAGACAAAGTTATCCTCATTATAAGGCAGGCCCAATCTAACCACACAAGTCCTTAAGTATGGCAGAAGGAAGCAGACAGATGGCCAACAAACACATGAAAAGATGCACAACATCACTAATTCTTAGATAAACGCACATCAAAACTACAATGAGGTATCACCTCACACTGGTCAGATGGCCACCATCAAAAATTCTACAAACAGGAAATACCAGAGAGGGTGTGGAGAAAAGAGAACCCTTTTACATTGTTGGTGGGAATGTAAACTGGTAAAACTCCTCTGGAGACCAGTATTATGCTAAGCCGCTTCAGCTGTGTCTGACTCTTTGCGACCTCATGAACTGTAGCCCATCAGGCTCCTCTGTCCATGGGGATTCTCCAAGCAAGAATACTGGAGGGATCAAACTCGCATCTCATGTCTTTTGCAGTGGCAAGCATGTTCTTTACCACTAGTACCACCTGGGAAGCCTGGAGAGCAGTATGGTGTTTCCTTGAAAAACCAAGAATAGAGCTCCCATACAACCCAGAAATAACACTTCTAGGCATATATCCAGAGAAAACCATAATTCAAAAGGAGGCATGCACCCTGATATTCACTGCAGCACTATTTACAACAGCCGGGACATGGAAGCAACCTAGATGTCCATCAACAGAGAAATGGATAAAGATGAGGTACGTATATACAATGGAATATTACTCAGCCATAAAAAGGAATGAAATGGTGCCATTTGCAGAGACACGACAGACCTAGAGATTGTTGTCATTACAATCACATTGTGATGTGATTTGTGACTGTAATGTATGTTGTTAAACAATCACACTGACTTACAGTGTGAAGTATGTCAGAAAAAGAAAAACAAATCTAATAATATCGCTTATATTGTGGGGTCTAGGAAAATGGTAGAGATGAACTTACTTGTATGGCAGAAATAGAGACATAGATGTAGAGAACAAACTTACGGTTACCAAAGGAGTGGGGAAGGGGAGAATGGGGGACTTGGGAGACCGGGACTGACATCATACGCTGCTATGCATAAAATAGATGACTAACGGGAACCTACATTTAGCACAGAGAACTCAATGCTGTGTGGTGACCTCAGTGGGAAGGAAATCCAAACAGAGGGGATGTATGTATACACACAGCCGATTCCCTTTGCCGTACAGCAGAAACTAACACAACATTGTAAAGCAAATACATTCCAGTAAAAATTAATTTTTAAGAAGAAGGAGGCAGGGAGGATCAGAGAGAAAGAAGGGGGGATCAGAGAGATGCCATATGAAAAAGACTCCTTTTGCTGTTTTCGAAGATGAATGGAGGGGCCATCAGCCGGTGAGTAACAGGCTACCACTTCAGCTGACAATCAGCAAGAAAACAGAGACCTCTGTCCTACAACCTTAAGGAACTGAATTCTGCCGATACCTGAAGGGCGGTTAACAGGATCCTTCCCTAGAGCCTTGCAGTCACCCACACCTGAATCTTAACCCACTGAGACCTGAAACAAACCTCTAACCTTCAGAACGTGAGATGATACATGTGTGTGTTGTTTAAGCTGCTGCATTTATGGGAATTAGAACGGCCGCAACAGGAAACTCAAACCAGGTGGGAACCAGGTAGGTTCTGAGCAGGAGACGGAGCGACCCGGCTCAGGTGTTCACCGGCGCCCCCTGGGGGCTGCGGGAGAAGTAGCCGTCAGAGCGAGGGCAGGAGCCTGGGGCCAAGGCAGAGGCTGCGCTGTCCAAGTGAGTGAAGCTGGGCTGGACCAGGTCTGGGCCATGGAGGTGGGGAGATGTGAAGTGATTTGGATGTGAGTGCACAGAGAAAGAGGGGCTTTCCTGGTGGCTCAGATGGTAAAGAATCTGCAGACCTGGGTTCAGTCCCTGAGTCAGGAAGATCCCCTGCAGCAAGGAATCAAGTCAACGCTAACTGGAGGCTTCTGACCTGAGTGTCTGGAACCCCCAGCTCCCTCCTGCTCCCAGCTCCACCAGCGCCCGACTCCCTTCCTTGTCCCCCCAGCCTTGATTTAGCCTTTTCAAGTGGAGGCCTTATTCTGCCTTCTCCTCTGAGCCCTTGATCCTGCCTCGAGGCCTCTCACTNGACTAAATAGATCTTAAGGGGAACACTGGTGAAGGGTTTTCATTTGTTGGGCTGATGTTTGCTGCTAAATCTCCATATTCCCTGCTCTTATAATGAATATAACTAACATATAGGAGAAATAAGTATTAACCTTTAAGATTAATCACATTAACCTTAGGTTAAATAAATTCCTTTCTTAGTTAACCCACTACACCCTCATCCTATAGGAATGCAACTTTATCTGCTACCTTCAGAGGGTGGCACCTGGTTTAAGAAAAAACACCCTTGGAAAAAGTAAGGTTTTTGGTTATCAGAAAGAAAGGGTTGTAAAATGTCAGCAGGCCTCATGGCCAAAAGATGATGTAAAACCCCTAAGACCTTTTTGTTTATACATTTATGTGAAGCACCTGATTTTGATCAAGGTCAGGACTGCTGACCCCTGCGTGACTTTAAAATTGCCATTTGTCTCTATGTGTAACAAAAAGTATATAAGCAAACCTAAAAAATAAAGAAATGGGATCAGTTTCTGGAAAGACTGATTCCCCCGTGTCGTTTCTTTCTTGCTCACCATTTTTCTGGCTGAATTCCCATCAGGAGCATGGGTGCCCACCACATATACTTACTTGCCCTGGCTTTCAAGTTCCACGTGAGAAGGAGCCCAAGGAGGGGCACCTTCTGATATTCAAGTGGTGCTGGTGGCCCAATGTAGGTGGTGCAAATTCCTTGTCTTGGAATTTTATTGGTATCCCACATAAACCAAGTTAGTCAGCATCTTTTTCTCCACTAATATTTCCTACTATTTTCTGGCTGAATTCCCAACTAGAATGTGGGTATTCACCAAGCCTGCTAATTTTTCCTGGGCTTCTAAGATCGGACTGGGGAGGCCTCAGTGCCTCCTCTCCTTCGGGAGGACGGAAAGACGCCTGTGGCCTACGTAGGTGGTGATTGGTATTCCACATAAACCAAGTTATTCAGCCTCTTTTCCTCCACTAATTTTCCTACTACACTATCCGTTTCTAATCTCTCTATATATCTGTAATTAAATAAGTTTTTTCCGAGGATGCCGATTCCGTCTCCCCTTTGAATTACCCTGGACCCACCGGGGCAGACCCCAGCAAGTTTTCCTGCTCTATTTCTTGGCCCAAGTATATATTTACTTGTCTTTACACTCTATCTTGTTTCCTACGGGATCTGTAGTCACTAGATGTCTGATAGGTATTTTTTTTGTAAGCAACCTTGACTTATATTACTCCAGTTTACTGCCTTTGCTCTTTTTTCTTTGTATTTTTCCTCCCTTGTTTGTCTTATCCATTTACATGGCATCCCTTACTAATTTTCAGTAGAAGCCTTCCAGTTCACTTCCCCCAAACTCAGACTCTTTCCCCAGGCTGCAATCCTACATTTCTAGTTGTACCACATGGTGGTGCTCAAGAAGAGAGAACCGTGGGCTCTCTATTTCTATTAAAGCTCTGGATGCTCTAGCCATATGCTGCCGGGGTCCAGCCCCAGTGGATCCAGGGTAATTCGAAGGTGGGGATGGAGTGGGCATCCTTGGAAAAAACTTATTTAATTACAGATATAGAGAGAGATTAGAAACGGATAGTGTAGTAGGAAAATTAGTGGAGGAAAAGAGGCTGAATAACTTGGTTT
>SJYV01010894.1:0-26153 GCA_006410875.1 Neotragus pygmaeus | reverse complement strand
CTTTGTCATAGACTAATTGACCAGAGGTGTGTCAGTTTATTTCTGGGCTCTATGTGTCTAATTTTGTATCAGTACCACAATGCTTGGATTACTATAGTCTAAGGATTAGGAAGGTGATATCTCCAACTTTGTTCTTTATTCTCAAGATTGCTTTGGCAATCCCAGGTCTTTTGTGGTTCCATACAAATTCTAGGATTATTTGTTCCAGTTCGGTGGAAAGTGTCATGGGTATTTTGATAGGGATTACATTAAATCTGTAGATTGCTTTGGGTAGTATGGTCATTTTAATAATATTAATTCTTCCAGTCCAAAAGCATGGGATATCTCTCTATTTTTTTGTATTATTTTCAGTTTTCTTCATCAGTCTTTTATAGTTTTCAGAGTATAGGATTTTCACCTCCTTGGTTAAGTTTATTCCCAAGTATTTTATTCTTTTTGATGTGATTTTAAATGGAATTTTTAAAACTTTTTTTTCTGATAGTTCATTATTACTGTATAGAAAAGCAACCGATATCTGTATGTTATTCTTGCATCCTGCAGCTTTACTGAATTTGTTGATTAGTTCTAATACTCTTTTGGTGAAGACTTTAGGGTTTTCTATACAGAATATCATGTCCTCTGCAAATAATGGTAGTTTTACTTATTCCCATCTAATTTGGATGCCTTTTACTTCTTTTCCTTGTCTGCTGGCTGTGGCTAGGAATTCCAATACTATGTTAAACAGAAGTGGCAAGAGGGGCCACTTTTATTCTTTAAACTGGTATCTTGGACTCTGTTGAAGGTCATGAAAGAGTTCAGGAGAAGGCAGAGGCAGGTTAGGCCAAGGGACTGGTGGGACAGTCACATTTCACTGGCTGATGCCTGGCTCCTGCGGCTTTTTCATCATACTCTACTTAACACCACAACCATAGCCAGTTCCTCCCAGGAGGAAATTCCTAGCCTTGTTATATCTTCTCATGCCAGTGTAACACAGAGATACTCACCTCAAGTAAGAAGAAAATCCCTTTGGCAGTTGGTGAAAAATGAGTACTAATTGCCATCAGGCTGTGTTGCTGCTTCTTCCTAGCATAATCTCATTCTGCCTCATCTTGTCTTTGTTTGGTTTTAGGTTGGAGACGAAACCTGCCCTTGCTTCCCTATTAATTCACAAGATGGCCCAGGTGGGGTCCAAGAGCCCTGTCTCTGTTTTATAAGATCAGATGATCTTTCAGTTCCTAAGAAAAAATTTTAATAGAAATATTGGCAAGCCCAATTTATAGTGAAGGAAATGATGACTCTAAAAAGTTATGTGAAACCCAGATTTGAGACATATCAGATGAGATATCAAGGAACAAATATTCTTTGTAATTTTGTTTTCAAATCTAGTTAATTTGGTGTTTCTCTTTGTTCTTGCTCTTTAAAGAGTCCAGTAAATAAACACTCTTTAACAAACAGAGAATTTTATATAACTTATCTGCTAGAAGCTCTGTCTCCATTGCTTATCTCTACGACTATTTGGGTCCTAGTACATTCAGGGAAAGATTTGTTCTATCAAGATGTTCAAAGATGTTTGGGCTTCAGGAGTTATTTTTGACACTTTCTATCAAAATGGGAGCTAATGATTTACAAATCATCTCTTACTTATGAAAGAGAGAAGGAATTGTGTGGCTGGGTGGGAAAAAAACAGATATCACCCAAGAGTTCTAAAACTACTGTTTGGGTGAGATGATTATAGACATTGAATATTAGACAAGGTCAAATGCATGGCCGGTGCTGAGTGCTCTGAGGACAGCTGCTTTTGTTCCATGCAAAAACCTAAATGGAGATTCTAAACAGAGTCGGAGTCACTGTATGAATTTACTCAGGAAAATAAATACAGATGCCACAGTCTAGAACCTAAACTAGTGATATAAAGCCTACGGAGATAGTGGGTATAATGAAAATGGAAACATATTCAAGCTCACATTTGTGCTCTTTGTTACCTTAGAATGACTGTACGTGCATGCTCAATCTTTCAGTTATGTCCAACTTTTGCGACCCCATGCACTGTAGCCCACCACACTCCTCTGTCCATGGGGATTTTCCAGGCAAGAATACTGGAGTGGGTTGCCATTTCCTTCTCCAGGGGATCTTCCAGATCCAGGGATCAAGCCCACATCTCCTGCATCTCCTACACTGGCAGGCAGGTTCTTTACTAGTGTGCCACCTGGGAAGCCCCTGGAATGACTATAGAAATTTATTTATGGGTATGTTTGGAGGACTGTCTTCCTCTATGAGACTGGTGCTTCCATAGCTCAGATGAATGATAATATAATGTATTCATCAGCTGCTGGGATTCATCATAGAGAGGGAAGAACCGAAGGTTGAGGGTTAGGAAATTACTGGAGTTATTTCCTAGAGTGGACTGCAGTGGCGGAATCCAAAGCCACAGGTAGAGAGTTTTGACTTCCTGAGGTTTAGTAGTAGGTGGACATGAGTTATATGGGTACAGGTGCGGGCAGATTAGATGATGGGAAAGCATGTGGAATTTCACTCCAGATTGCCTCTCCTCTCTCAGCAAAATAAGAAACAATTTCATCTGTTAGGAGTGAGGATAAGAAGGAGGTCCTGGAGGTTTGAGGAAAGAGGAAAAGAATGGAAAAGCGGGAAGTGAATGGACCAGCAATATTGCAGGATTACGGGGCAGCCCAAAAGGTCTATTCGAGGTTGGAAGCTGGGAATTTAAATTGCAAAATAAACATCCGGGCAGCATTGTTGTTGTTGTTGTTGTTGTTGTTGTTCAGTCACTCAGTTGTGTCTGACTCTTTGTGACCCCATGGACTGTAGCAAGCCAGGCTTCCCTGTCCTTCATTATCTCCTGGAGATTGCTCAAATTCATGTCCATTGAGTCAGTGATGCCATCCAACCATCTTATCCTCTGTTGCCCCCTTCTCCTAACAATGGAGTTAGGATTTTCTAATTGAGTTCAGTCTTGTTAGGGAGGGACATGGCAGTTGAGAAATCTGTGGTAAGAAGAAATCTAGACACCTCAAATGGCCTGGAATCTTTGGCTATTTCCTTCACATGTCTAAATCAACTTTGCAGATGTGATCAACTTGGGTCTTTGAGACAGCAAGATTATTCTGGATTATCTGGGGGATTAAAACTAATCACATGAATACTAAGAAGCAGAGAAACTTTCCTAGCTGTCATGTCTCAAAGAGAGATATGACTTTGAAGGAATAGTCAGAGAGATGCATTGCTGCTGGCTTTGATGATGGAGGAAAGGGCCACAAGTCGAAGAATGCAGGCAGCCTCTAGAAACTAAAGAAAGGCAAGGAAACAGATTCTCACTAGAGCCTCTAGGACAGAATGCAACCCTGCTGACACCTTGCTTTTAGCCCAGTGAGACTCATTTCAGACTTCTGGTCTCCAGAAATGTCAGTAATAAATTTAAGTCATTTTAGCCACTAAGTTTATGGTCATTTGCTACGGCAGCTGTACTAATACAGTATACAAGAGAGTGATTATAGTCTCAGACCATGGGATCTAAGCTGAATAAGAAGAGAAGTAAGAAATAAATGTAAAAGACATATTTTTCTTAAGTAAGAAGAATCAATTATATAAAGATATAAATTATGTCCTAAATTATCTATAAACTGAGCATGCTTCCAGGAAACATACAGAAAGAATTAATTTTTGTAATATCACTAAATTGATTTAAACATCATCTTAGCAAATAATTATATGAAGGTTAAGTAGATGGGGGAAAATCTGAAAAAGGGGTCAAACAGAAATTTTCCCAAGCCATTTATTAGATGTTATAAAACTAAAGCAATTAAAAGAATATTGTACTGCTTCACAACAGGCAATTCAATGGAAGATAATAGAGTTCAGAATTGAGTTAAAATAAATATGAGAACTTATGACATAAACATTGCATTTTTTATCAGGGGGAAATGATGGATTATTATTGTATTTCTGACAATGAGACTACCATTGAGAAGAAAAATTGAGATTCTGACCTTACTCCTTATATCAAAATAAATTGATGTGGAAGAAAGATTTGAAGATTTAAAAAATGAAACTATGAATGCATTAAAACAAAACATAGCTAGATATTAACACATTTTTACATGGAGGAAGTCACTACACAGAAAACATAGAGTGACCTGTTTCACTACATTTAAAAAAGAATAGAATCATCTGTCTGGCAAAAAAGTAAATAAACAAATAAATAGAAATGCATAACACATTTGAAAAACTAAAGGCTAACTTCTCTAGGATACAGAGCTTTATTACAAATTAACAAAGAAAATAATTAAAATGTAGACAAATTATAGGCATCTCACAGGAAAAGAAATTAAAATGATTTGTAAATATCTGTAAAGGTGCTCTCACCCTCATATTCATTCAGGAAATGCATGCTCAACAACAGGGAGATTATTTTTTCCTCTTAGATTGGAATGACTCCAAAAGTTGGATAGTATATTTTCCCAGAAAACAGACTCTCATATACTATTGATAGGAATATAGTTGTTGCAGCAGCTTCCAAGGCAATTTGACAACATTGGGCTTCCCAGGTGGCACTAATGGACCTGTCTGCCAATGCAGGAGACCTGAGTCGTGGGTTTGATCCCTGGGTCAGGAAGATCCCCTGGAGAAGGGCATTGCAATCCACTCCAGTATTCTGGCCTGGAGAATCCTATGGACAGAGAAGTCTGGTGGGCTAGAGTCCATAGGTCGCATAGAATTAGATATGACTGAAGGGACTTAGCATGCGTGCAACTTTGAAACGACCCAATAAAGCTACTTCTACAAATGTATCTCACAGATATATACTTGTCAAGATAGGCTATTTATATATTAGTCAAGATCGGCTAACCACTTAGTCCCTTAATAGTATAAAAGTGTCTTTCAGGCACCGTCTAATGCAGGTTGGCCATAATGATCAGGAGGGTAGACTGTCCTCCACACAGTCATGCAGGAACCTAGGATTCTCCAATCTTGTGACTCTTCCCTCCTCTGTATCTATTTAGCCAGGAGACACACACAATAAAAATGAGTAAGATTTACATAAACCTTATAAGATGACTGATGAGTTTAATTTGTTACTCCCATCTAGACTTAAGCCATTTCAATGAGGAAATTTTGAAAATGCTATAGAGAATTTAGTGTAGAAACAAGGATGTCTTTCAGTGGGAGGGATCGTATCTATCAATCGAGTTTTCCTGTGAGCTTGAGATTGCCCCATGGAGGCAACCATGGAATGTTTCTACCTGGTCAAAGGCTGCTCTTGGCATAGGCTCTTGAATCAGACTGTCTAGTCTATAAATGACTTAATCCTTAACAGCCGATCCAGGAAACAAATGTGGAGATAATGATCGAGAAGTTAAACACCTAATGGCCTTCATGTGCTTCCCTGATGGCTCAGTGCCAAAGAATCTGCCCGCCAATGCAGGAGACTCAGGAGATGCGGGTTCAATCCCTGGGTCAGGAAGATCCCCTGGAGGGGGAAATGGCTATCCACACCAATATTCTTGCCTGAGAACTCCCATGGACAGAGGAGCCTGGCAGGCTCCATGGGGTCGCAAAAGAGTTGGACATGACTGAGCAACTAAAAAACAACACAGCAACAATGGTTTTCACGAACTTTTCATTTATTCAGAGCACATCAACGGAGTTGTGTTTATGTATCAGGGTCAATTAATATTATTTGGATAGCATTTTAATACAAATGGTCTAAGACAGGGGTTAGTGAACTGGCACCCACTGGCCAAACTCAGCTCACCATCTGTTTTTGTAAATACAATCTTATTGGCACACAGCTATGCTTATTCATTTACATATTGTCTATGGCTGCTTTGGGGCATCAGTGACAGAGTTGAATAGTTGTGAGTCCTTATGCCTCATAGGGTCTCAAACATTTACTATCTGGCCTTTTACAGGAAAGAAAAGTTGCTGACCTCTGGTCTAAGGTAAAATGAAAGGAAGTGACTAGTTGATGCCCAATATGTAAAGCAGGTCAGTGTAGGCAATATGGCTTAACCTCATTATAGTGGAAACTAAATATTTAAAGCTGAATAGTTTTACAAGAGAGAAATACATATTCAAGTTTTCTTCCGTGCTGTTTTTTTTCTTCACTTAATTTCTGGTATCAAAATTGAGAAAGGCTTTGTTTACGTATTTTGAAAACAGTATCATGGAATGAGAAATAGCTGATGGTTTAAGAAAATGTGGACAATAGTCTAATAAAAGAGTATCCTGATGCCTCAAAATTGCTCGGTTATATGGCTTCCTTATAAAGTGGTCCCTCACCATTGTCCCTCAGGCTTTGTAAAACCCAAGTAAACAACTCAATGAAATCAAGAGAATGACATTCTTGGTTGGTTAACACTGCAGCTGTCTTTGGTTTGTGATTTGAATGTTGATTTTAAAAAATAAGGGCAACCTGGTGGACAAGGCAATTGATCTTGGGTGTTTATGTAACAACCCTAGACAGAAACTATAACTGTCCAATTTCTGCCTTATCCCTGCTGCCGTTGTCCACTTGGAGAAGTGAAATGCTAGAACTGTTTATCAGAGCTTCCTGTGTAACTATGGGTTGCCCGAAAAGTTCATTCGTGACTTTTAGCCAACCCAATAAAAATGAAGTTGAAACCTACTTTCAGATACGCAAACTCCAGTGTAGGTAAAAATGCTGATAGGAAACGATCACCAAATAGGGTGAGCAAAAAAGAATGCAGGCCACTGGGCTCAGAGACCCTCAGCCTGCGTGTCTCTAGTGTATGAGCTGTAGAGATAGTCACATCTTTTATGTGTTCACAGTCACCAGTGATGTGATCTCCCCAGAGAATTGTGATTTCCCATGAGGTGAGGCTATTTCTTATTTGTCTCTGAATCTGGAACCCTGGTTATACTGCCCAATATTCCAGTAACTCTCAGCAAAATCTTTGAGAAATGCATGAATGCATGTGTGCATACCTGCATGTTTACCTTTAAAAGTAAGTTCCTGCCTTCACTCTTCCCTATCTCTCTAAAGACCAGCAACCATCTTTCTCTTGTGTTCTACAGGATCCTCAGTAATGATCTTGAACTGGCAGTGCTTCCCTATTGCTTCACCCTATGCCCAGTTTCCGACTTTGATTGACGGTCCCACAGGGTTGACAGGAGCAAAGTAATAACCATGATGAGCTGAAAACATCGCCTAACGTTTTATACTTATCTGTGGCCCTAGGGAAAGTGCCCCACCCATCTTCAGTTCAGTTCAGTTCAGTCGCTCAGTCGTGTCCAACTCTGCGACCCCAGAATCTCAGCACGCCAGGCCTCCCTGTCCATCACCAACTCCCAGAGTTCACTCAAACTCATGTGCGTCGAATGACGAATGAAAAGTCATTCATCATCATCATCATATCATGACCATATCACTTTGTCTTGTATCTAGCCTCAATCCTAGGTCTCTCCCATTGTGTCTCACTTTAACTATAACCTTAGACTCTGCTTTCCTCAAGACTTCTCTCTGATTCTGCCCACTGCACCTAAAAAGCAGCAGTGTATTCTTCAACCACAGAATTTATTCCTTTGTTGAAAAACCAACTCCCAAGGCTCCCATTGCCTACTGAGGTTACTATCAAAGCTATTTGCAATACTCTCTCACTTAAAAGAAGGAATCTGTTCGGTTTGTAGCCTGTGCTGAGCATGCCCCACAGATTTAAGTTTGTCTTAGAGGAAAAGGTTTCAAACTTTTTGTCCAAAGTCTATAGTGAGAAATACATTTTACATCTCATCCCATCAAACACACAAGCCAAATGCTGCTTATCGTTATCTGAGATACACCTCTACAATGTTCTCTTCTATTGCCTTCTGCTCAGTCGCTTCAGTCATGTCTGACTCTGTGCGACCCCATAGATGGCAGCCCACCAAGCTCCCCTGTCCCTGGGATTCTCCAGGCAAGAACACTGGAGTGGGTTGCCATTTCCTTCTCCAATGCAGGAAAGTGAAAAGTGAAAGTGAAGTCGCTCAGTCATGTTCGACTCTTAGCGACCCCATGGACTGCAGCCCACCAGGCTCCTCAGTTCATGGGATTTTCCAGGCAAGAGTACTGGAGTGGGGTGCCATCGCCTTTGCCGCTGTTGCCTTCTATGAGCCACCAAATTTTCATGATTCATTAAGTTATGACCCATACCCAGTCTTGGAAAGCAGATGGAATGGAGAAGAGATGATCACAAAGAACAACAAAAAAAAATGTCAGCATAGAAAACTTTCACTTGTTCATTACTGTGGCCCTTAGGGCCTTGGTAAGATGGTATGAAGAAAGCTGAGCGCTGAAGAATTGATGCTTTTGAACTGTGGTGTTGGAGAATACTCTTGAGAGTCCCTTGGACTGCAAGGAGATCCAACCAGTCCATCCTAAAGGAGACCAGTCCTGGGTGTTCATTGGAAGGACTAATGCTGAGGCTGATACTCCAATACTTTGGCCACCTCATGCAAAGAGTTGACTCATTGGAAAAGACCCTGATGCTGGGAAGGATTGGGGGCAGGAGGAGAAGGGGACAACAGAGGATGAGATGGCTGGATGGCATCACTGATTCAGTGCACATGAGTCTGAGTGAACTCCGGGAGTTGGTGATGGACAGGGAGGCCTGGCGTGCTGCGATTGTGGGGTCGCAGAGTCGGACATGACTGAGCGACTGAACTGAACTGAACTGAACTGAACTGAAGATGAGTGGAGCACTTTCCCTAGGGCCACAGAAAGAGGCTAGACCCTTGGCCTAAGCATCTAGTGCCTTCTACTTGGAGCCCAACAGTGGAGTGTCACCCAGGGGCTTCCTGTGCCGCTTCACTGCTCCCTCTCCTGTACCAAGCTGGACGTACAGCCTGAAGGAGGGCGCCATGTGGAGTGTGAGGTTCTGAAGAGGTAGAAACCTCTGATGGAAGCTATAATGTCATTGCAAAAATAATCCACAGGGACTTCCTCGGTGGTCCAATGGTTAAGAATCCACCACCCCCAATGCAGGGGACATGAGTTCGATCCCTGGTATGGGAAGATGCCACATGTTGCAGGACAACTAAGCCTGCGCACCACAACTCCTGAAGCCCAAGCACCCTAGAGTCTAAGCTCCACAAGAGAAGCCGCTGTAGTGAGAAGCCCGTGTGCTACAACTAGGGAGGAGGTCCCGAGCACTGCAACTAGGGAAAGCCTGTGTGCAGTGTCAAAGACCCAGGGCGGCCAAGAGTTAAAAAAAAAAGTCTATATCCTCCAGGAGTTCTTAGTTGGTTGATAGAAAAAGCACAGATGCATCAACTGTATTAAAACACAGAGCAGGGGATATCATCCTATCCAAGTGACCTGTGGTGGCCCTGACAGATAGAAGTTGCCTTATCTACCTGTTCTAGGAAACCCTGAAACGACAGCGAGGTTCCGCTGCAGGTTTGGTTTGGTTTGTTTTGAACTTTTCTTCTTGGATGCTCTTCTCTACACCCCAGGGCCTTTACCACGCCAAGTTCTCGAGTGTGTGCTGCTGTATGACTCTGTTCTGGTGCCAAGCAGGCAAGTCAGTACAATAGTCAGTGGTTATTTACACCATATGTTTTGCGCCTTCATATTCACAAATGGCTTCCTTCACATTCTCAGACAATATAGGTTTCTATCTGAGCTCTTGTCCCTACTGATTACATTTATATGTATGGATATATCTTTGTTGGAGTAGCAGCTATTCCTGCACAAGGCTTTGGCATCTTGAACAAAACTTTTGTCACTGCATTTTCTGAAATATTCTGGCACCTTTCAAACATTTCAAGACTACACTATTCTGTCTTTTGGGATCATGGCCCAAAAGTAAACTTGATAATTACCAAGAATGTCCTATCCTTGAAATATGAATAGGAGCTTCCATTTTTGCTTTTTTCTTTGTTTTCCTTTGGGCAAAACAAATGCAAATAAGTATTAATTGAAATTAAATACTGAGTGTTTTTTTTTCATCCATCAAGCTTTCTAGATAATTTGAAATTGAGCCCGCAAGATATTTAAAAATCCAATCAGTGGGTGTTTCTAACATTTTTATAAGTGGAAAGCTGTGGGAAAGTAGTTTAAGGAGGTCTTCATTCAGGATTGGAGAGGGCAAATTACAGCCCGCAGGCCAAATTCAGTTCACTGCCTATTTTTGTAAATAAAGCTTTATTAAAACGCAGCATACTCATTTGTCTCTGTATTGTCTAAGGCTACTTTAGTGCTTCAACAGCAGGGGAATAGTCTTGGCAGAGACCATGTGGCCCACAAAGCCAAAAATATTTGCAGTCTGGACCTTTACAGAAAAAACTTGCTGACCTCTGATTTAAGAGATTAACGTTAATTAATTTGATATAGTAATTCACAGTTATTATCCATGTGTCGTTCAACTATACCATCCCATTAATTTCAATTTCTTCACTATCTTAGTTTTATTTTTCAATAATTGAGTGTGTTTTTTTAGTTATCAGGACTTCATAAGTCTCAGATGTTTTAGTGTTTATATCATATGTAATCAAATAATTTCTCTTCAAAGTGAGCAATAAATTCCTTTGGTGAAACTAAACAAGACAGAAATGTCAATATTTTAATGAGTTGCTTAAACAACTGAAGCCAGCATGCAGGTCATAGGAATGTAAGTTATGCATCAGATGAGTGACTTTAATAATAAGTTAATCTCCAGTATGGGTTGATTTTTAGCTTTATTATTACTATCTTGTTTGATAACTGAGCATTTAGCTAACTTTGTCTTTAAGGACTTCACTTATTTACAGATTTGCAGTTCTTTGTAATCTGATCTTCCTGTTCCTACCCTCCTTCCTTATCTCAGATGCCACTTAAATCCAAATCTTCTAGGGCTGCCTAGCATTACCCGACAAGGCTAGAGCAAATATAAGTAGAAAAACACATCCTGCAACAGTTTTGAATTATGCACCGTTAAGGATGCTTTGGCTGCAAATGACAGAAACCAAAAAAAAGTGAACATACAGCAAAGCAATTGATTATATTTCTTTACTAGGAGCCCACAGATAGGCTAATTCCAGGACTCATTAATTCAGTGGCCTTCCACCTTTTTTCTCTGCCACAATCATGGGTCACTTCCTTCTTTGTCTGACTTCCCTCCTTGTCACAAAATGACTGTGGTAGCATCCGGCATCACTGCTTCTGTGGCAGCATGAAGAGGCAGAGAAGAGAAGTGACTCTTCAGCAAGTATTTTTTAATAGCAAAAAAGGATTTTCACTGCTGTATCCTAGCAGGCTCCCCTCCCTTCTCAATCCCTAGAATTGCAACACGTGCCAGAGCCCAAATCAGTATGGCAAGCAGAAAGAACTAGCTTGACTTAAGATTCCTTTCCTGAGCCTGGGGTGAGAACTCATCTCGGGATGCATGACCACACAGAGGGTGAGCACATAACAAAACAGGGAAAGAAAAAATTGGATGGGGTGTAGTAGGATAAAGATGGGTTTAGATTAGAAACTATTGATGTCCATATAGCGATGTCATCTTCTGCCATTGCAAACAAGCAGTAGGGAGGAAACCATTCTTAGATTGATTTGCATTCGTGTCTAACAGTGGTTTGCTTTTACTGCTCAGGAAATAATTTTAAGAAATTGAATGGAAAGGATTAAAGATTCAATCATAGCACTGTTACTTGTACGGTATTTCTATAGCATAAAGGACTTCCCCGGTGGCTCAGCAGTAAAGAATCAGCCTGCAATGCAGGAGACCCAGGCTTGATCCCTGGGTCGGGAAGATCCCCTGGAGAAAGAAATGGCAACTCACTCCAGTATTCTTGACTGGAGAATCCCATGGACAGAAGAGCCTGGTGGGCTATAGTCCATGGGGTCACACAGAGTTGGACACAACTGAAGTGACTTAGCACACATACATATCATAATCGCTCAAATGGTTCAAAGAATAATCTAAAACAGGAATAGGAAAGGAAAGGATGAGGAGCTTAATAGTCTTCATCCAATTGTACCATTGAGCCAGTGACTGAATCTATGAGAGCTGTTTTCATGACCACAACTGGAAGAAATTTGGAGGACTTTCCAAGGATTAAAGTCTATGACTTAAAGATAATTGATTCCCTTCTTGCTTATTCATTATAAAATGATATCTATCCAGAGAAGGTAGGTAGCATTAGCCCCTTAGGTCAAAGTTCACACCATGTGTCAATGCCCTTGTCTGAGTCTTCTACTTGACCTGCAAGCTTTGGCTTTAAAACAAGTAATGCTGAAACTCCTCTAATTTGCAATTTAATATCCTTTAGTTACCAATCTAGGGTATTTCTTTGGGATGAATGCTTTCTGTCTTTTTGTTCTCCTACCTCCTTGCTTTCCTTTATGCTCCAGGAAAGAAATATAACTTAAGGAAATGACTTGCCAAAAGCCATTTTTCTTCTCCTGATATTTGGACACTTTTGTTTCTGCAAATACAATACCTCCATAGACTAAGTTAAAAATACTGTTTTCAACTCAATGTATGCACAATAAGAGCTGCACATTCAAGAGCCTGGAAGGGCAGACTAGCTCCCTAGTTTGAGAGAAGGTAACAACAGAGCTGTTCTTTTGGATCATGAGCTTATACCTTTTTTTTTTTTCTTAACTCATAGTACTTGAAAGTGGAAAAAATGACAGCAAGGAAAAGGTCCTTGTAGGGTATAATTTGTTCACGGCCAGTTATTACAGTAAGCAGTGATTACACAGAATGCCTGGTTAAGGAAAAAACCATAGTTGAGCTTTTAAGCCCGTGGCATCTAAGCCATGCAGACAGCTTTTCTACCTCACATTTTGGTAGAATAACGAGACATGCTGGACAAATTGAATAGCTCAATGTTTTCTGTCCTAGAACCTTACTTGTTTTGAGGTTCAAGAATCTACAAGATCTTTTTTTTCCCTCTTGAGAAAAAATTTCAGAACTAGAGGTTAAAGTGTCTGCCTGCAATGCAGGAGACCTGGGTTCGATCCCAAGAGTCCATGGTCTGAAGTATTTCTTGAAAATAGCGTGAGCATCTCTATGTACAGTGAGGTTCAAAGTTGACTGAAAGGCAGACTGGGTCGGGAAGATCCCCTGGAGAAGGAAATGGCAACCCACTCCAGTATTCTTGCCTGGAGAATCCCATGGACAGAGGAGCCCGGTGGGCTACAGTCCACAGGGTCGCAGAGTCAGACATAACTGAGTGACTTCACTCACTCATACTCAATTACCTTGCCAAATAATTTACACGAAAGGAGAAAGGTTTCTTAGTGTTTAGTTTAGCTGGAAGCATGACCTCCAAGAGCTGTCTTTCTTTACAACAGTGAGACTCACAGAATGTTCTTAGTTTCTGACCATGGCTTTGATAATTTCACCGCCACTTCAACATGTAAACTGTGGAGATTACTACATTTCTCAAGTACTTTGGGGAGCCTTGGCCCTAAGGAGAGGCATCAGCATTGCTTAAGAATACCATAAATATTTCCTTCCCCAAGAAACACAGACACTTTGGAAATTCGATTTTGAAAACTCTAATCCACAAGGTGATAGCAGGATGAAGAAATAATGTTGGATAGATTGGAATTTAAACCAAGAAGAATGACTCATTGACCCGCTTTCTACCTGCTTTCTATTTCAATCAAGGTTGATGGAAAAACTGCCAAGGGATAAGGTGATACATAAATGAAACTTTAACCTAGATAGATTTGATTAAATAGCCAAGAGTCCATGGCCTGAAGTATATCTTGAAAATAGCGTGAGCATCTCTATATACAGTGAGGTTCAAAGTTGACTGAAAGGCAGACAGTTTGGGCTCCAACAGATTGTTTCCCACTTTTTCCACGTAGATTGTTTTCTTCCAGAATTCTTGTTTTCCACTCTCTAGAGCCCTAGTTTCCACTGAAAAAAACTGTCAGTGCCGCCCCGACACCCCCCACCGCCGAATTTGAGATTTTCTCATCTTTTTTCACCAGTGGAACACTTGCTTGATAAAAGTTTGGATTACTAGGAATAAAACACTAACAGGCTTAGGACAAGAATGGATTTCCTAGACTCAGCAGGCACCATGTGATTTATTGGGAGAAATCCCCACCAAAATTCAAAGGCTCCTGAGAAGGCTCCTTAACTTCATCCTTTAAGACTGAGTTTGCGGGGCTTCCCTGGTGGCTCAGTAGTAAAGAATCTCCCTGCCAATTCAGGAGACACATGTTCGGTCCCTGGTCCGGGAAGATCCTACATGCCACACAGCAGCTAAGCCCAGGCGCCACAACTACTGGGCCTATGCTCTGGAGCCTGGCAATTGCAACTACTGAGGACTGTGCACCCTACATCATCCCTTAACAGAGGTTACTTGTTTTAGAATAGAGGAGAGAGCCCTCCTTTGGCTCCTGTCCTAAATATCTGGGGTCAATCCCAGTTTAACTCTTAGGCCAGAGTATCTCACTGGCTCCAGTGGCTCCCCTATTCTCGGGCTGTTGCCACATTTCCAGCCAAGAAGCAGAGGTGACCACTTTCCTGGTAACTACTACTCTTTCCCGTCCAGGCTGCTTTCCTTTGCTTTTCTTGGGTTGTACTTTGAATATGAAGCAGGCAACTCAAAGTAGCAGGGGCTCTTTTGCACTCATTCCACTGTGCATGCATGTGGCAGTAACTGGGCTCCATTCTCCAGCTCGAATTTTCCTGGAATATGATTTTGACTGGTGTTTTGATTGCCCAGCACTCATCAGTCCCTATATTGTTTTCCAATGCTGATTTATTTAGGCAAATTAACGTACATTGGTGAGATTAATTATCCAAAAACACTAGACTTGGAGTGTGGGCCCAACGAATGGCCTTCAGGTGCCAGGGGCCATAAATAATATTATTACTTCTTTGACAGAGCTCCAAACTGGAAATAAAATATCTGGTATAGACTTTCACTTGCCTTATTTTGGGGAGATCTGTGGCTTGAGAGTCATTGAAAGGGGATGCAGATGAGAATAAAGGATGAATTTTAGTTTTAGTGAAGGATTAAACATAGTTTTAGTAAATGCTTTTATAAGTGGATCGTAACTCACCTAATGTACTTTCACACATCTGATTTAAAACTACATTTTGGTTTATCAGAATAGGCATCAGAACATGAAAAGTAAACAGATTCTGTACTAATCAGTGTTCTTGGATGCACATGACAGGTACCAAGTCTAGATAGCTTAAAAAGAAAAACGATTTAGAGAACCTCAGAAATAGGAGGTATCTAAAGATCATCTAAACTAGCCACATATGAAAACATCACCAGTGCCATAAAAACAGATCTGGTCAAGCCTCTCAACTGTCCACTCCCTTTCCAGAAAACATGCTACACAGAATGGCAGATAAAGTGGATTCTTTATATTGGCCTAGACACATGTTTTCTTTCAGATCAGAGAGATGTGATTAGGAAGATTATTTCAATAGTTTCAGCTATGTGAGAAACTGGCTTGTGAGTCACCTTCTTCCCATAAAGTTAAGCTTTATGTGTGTGTTTCAGAAGTACTTAAGTGAGCGCTACAAGCCTCCACTTTCTCACATGCTTGACAAATGAGTCTTCAGCCTTTGCTTGAATTTACCTAGTGCCTGGGAGAAAGGGCATTAAAAAAAAAAAAAAGCTTAATTTGGGAGTCATTTTAGATTGGCAGAAAAGTTACCAAAATAATACAGAGTCCCCTTATGCCCTTCACCCAGTTCCCCCTAATGATAGCATCTTTTATAACCTTGGTACCCTTATCACAACCAAGAAACCAACATTGGTTTGTTATTCTCAACTGAACTACAGACTTTGTTTGGGTTTCACCAGTGAAAGTGTTAGTTGCTCAGTCATGTCAGACTCTATGCAATCCCATGGAATTCTCCAGGAGAGAATACTGGAGTGGGTTGCCATTCCCTTCTCCAGGGAATCTTCCCGACACAGGGATCGAACTTAGGTCTCCCGTGTTGCAGGCAGATGCTTTATTGTCTGAGCCTCCAGAGAAGCCACACTAGATTTCACCAGTTTCCCCACTAATAATATCCTTTTTCTGTACCAGGATCCCATTCAGGATACTACACGCATTTAGCTGAGCATTATGTTTTCTTTTCTTTTTTTAAAAAAAATAACAAATGTTTCTTATGTCATACAGTTTCTGGGAATACCTTACCCTGGTTGTTCCAGTTCAAGTTCTGGTTTATGAGGTTTCCATCCAGGTGACCCAGGACTGCAGTCATCTGAGTGCAGTCATCCTCCGTGACCAGCCTGGAGGATCAGGGTCCAGGCTCGCTCACCCGGCTACTGGCTGGAGACTCCTCTTCCTCACCACAGAGCCCTTTGCAAAGGGCTCCTCATGCCACTGTTCCCCCCGCAGAGTGAGGGCCGCAAGACAGAGAGCGTCTGCGAGTGAAGCCACAGGGAACAGTGCTTTTTTCTGAGGCTACACATTTCACTGCTGAGCAGTTCCATTTGCTGACAAAAGTGTCTTCCTACAATTTCCTCCAGAATCCTAGTTCTGGCCAATGAAGGGCTGGCCAGTTGGTGTCTTCACCCCCACCATGTTTAGCCCTCTTAAAAAAAGAAGAAACTGTCTCCCTGAGTCTTCCCTGAATGCTAAAGATGCTCCATTCACACAACTGTTCCCCACCAGATGACACGATCTGGTGTCCCCCTCCCTGCCCCCAGCCCCATCAGAGGAGAAAAAAAAAAAACTTCATGGAAAGAAATAGGAGGTAGGCAGACTCACATTTCTTTATAAATTGATGGAACTTGTTATTGTGTCCAAAATTCATCATTATATATAAAGGCTCATCGATTCATAAACATTTTTATATTGTTCTTTTAAAAACACATACTGAGATTAAAGTTGAGTATTGTGACCAGTCAGAAAATGGCAATGTTTCTAGTTCAGATGTCACATGGTTTGAGCCCATAGCTGTTCTCTAGGTAGAGTTATGCACAGACCAGTGGTGGTCAACCAGAGTGGCTTTGTCCCTGAGGGACACTTGGCCATGTCCAGAGGCATTATCATTTGTCACAACAGAGAATGGGTGGGTGTTCTGGCATCTGGTAAACTAAAGCCAGAGATGCTGCTAAATACCCCACCATGCAGAGGACAGACAGCCCCTCAGGACAAAGAGTTATCCAGCCCCACATGTCGTTCATGCCAAGGCTGAAAAAGTGTGGCATAAATTATTTGCAGTTTCTAAAAGGCCACTTCCCATTCTGCCACCCAAGTGTGTCTTTTTTATGTCATTTTTTCCTCACTCTATAACTGCGCTCCCCTTACTGCCTATGAATTCCTTTGGTTTGCATTCTCTAAGAGTCTGTTTTTCTGGTGCAAGTAAATAACGAGGCAGCTGTGGTTGGGGAAAGTGGGAGAGATGCTGCCAAAAAGCATTCCTTCAGCTTTTCTCTGCAGGAATTTTTTTGAAGATTTGAAACAAGCTAGAACCTCCCTTGTAGGCCAGGATGGAGTTGCAAACTCCAAGGCTTGCCAGGTGTGCCGTGGCTCAGGGGCACAGGCGTCTCTGCGGGCCTGGGCTGAGTGTGAGGACTGTGGGACGGGTGGTGCCAGCTCTCGCACCTTCCTCAAGAGGCCGGGAATCCAGACACCTCTGTGAACTTCCCAAGATTTCGCCTTAGAGCTTAAGTTTTTGCAAATCTCCGTGTTACTTAGAGATGATCATACTGAGTAAGTAAGCCAGATAGAAAGACATATGATATCACTTATATGTGCAGTCTTAAAAAAATGGTACAAATGAACTTATCTACAAAATAGAAATAGATACAAGGACATAGAAAACAAACTTATGATTACAAAGGGGAAAGGAAGGGAGAGAGAAATTAGGAGTTTGGGATTAACATATACACACTACTAATATATACAAGAAATTATGAACAAGATCCTACTGTATAGGACAAGGAACTATACTCAATATTTTGTAATAACCTATAAGGGAAAAGAATCTGAAAAAGAATACACACACACACACACACACACACATGTATGTATAACTGAATCACTTTGCTGTATACTTGAAACTAACACAACATTGTAAATCAATTATACTTCAATTCAATCAATCAATCACTGTGCAGGCTAAACACAACCGGAGTAGTGGTTCGGGGATGTGGGTATGGTCATGTTGAAACCCATGGACTGGTTCTGTGGCAGCATCCGAAGAGGGTTTTGTCCCCAGAGTTGCACTTAGTTCTGTTTGACTTCATTTCACGTCTCAGGCCATTTGCACAGGCAATTTCTTCTTTCAATAATGTGATCTTTATGGAACTCTGCGAGTGAAGGAATTTAAAGGGGCTTAAATGTTGATGTCCAGTCCCATATACAGGTGCATCTCTGAATTTGGCCATCTACATCCATTCTCTACTATTGCTTCACTAAGGAATGGGCCTTAGCATGTTCTTGCCCATCACTCAGACTTCTTGTGGGGCANAAAGAGATGTGTATAAGAGACAGATCCCATTCAGGATACTACACGCATTTAGCTGAGCATTATGTTTTCTTTTCTTTTTTTAAAAAAAATAACAAATGTTTCTTATGTCATACAGTTTCTGGGAATACCTTACCCTGGTTGTTCCAGTTCAAGTTCTGGTTTATGAGGTTTCCATCCAGGTGACCCAGGACTGCAGTCATCTGAGTGCAGTCATCCTCCGTGACCAGCCTGGAGGATCAGGGTCCAGGCTCGCTCACCCGGCTACTGGCTGGAGACTCCTCTTCCTCACCACAGAGCCCTTTGCAAAGGGCTCCTCATGCCACTGTTCCCCCCGCAGAGTGAGGGCCGCAAGACAGAGAGCGTCTGCGAGTGAAGCCACAGGGAACAGTGCTTTTTTCTGAGGCTACACATTTCACTGCTGAGCAGTTCCATTTGCTGACAAAAGTGTCTTCCTACAATTTCCTCCAGAATCCTAGTTCTGGCCAATGAAGGGCTGGCCAGTTGGTGTCTTCACCCCCACCATGTTTAGCCCTCTTAAAAAAAGAAGAAACTGTCTCCCTGAGTCTTCCCTGAATGCTAAAGATGCTCCATTCACACAACTGTTCCCCACCAGATGACACGATCTGGTGTCCCCCTCCCTGCCCCCAGCCCCATCAGAGGAGAAAAAAAAAAAACTTCATGGAAAGAAATAGGAGGTAGGCAGACTCACATTTCTTTATAAATTGATGGAACTTGTTATTGTGTCCAAAATTCATCATTATATATAAAGGCTCATCGATTCATAAACATTTTTATATTGTTCTTTTAAAAACACATACTGAGATTAAAGTTGAGTATTGTGACCAGTCAGAAAATGGCAATGTTTCTAGTTCAGATGTCACATGGTTTGAGCCCATAGCTGTTCTCTAGGTAGAGTTATGCACAGACCAGTGGTGGTCAACCAGAGTGGCTTTGTCCCTGAGGGACACTTGGCCATGTCCAGAGGCATTATCATTTGTCACAACAGAGAATGGGTGGGTGTTCTGGCATCTGGTAAACTAAAGCCAGAGATGCTGCTAAATACCCCACCATGCAGAGGACAGACAGCCCCTCAGGACAAAGAGTTATCCAGCCCCACATGTCGTTCATGCCAAGGCTGAAAAAGTGTGGCATAAATTATTTGCAGTTTCTAAAAGGCCACTTCCCATTCTGCCACCCAAGTGTGTCTTTTTTATGTCATTTTTTCCTCACTCTATAACTGCGCTCCCCTTACTGCCTATGAATTCCTTTGGTTTGCATTCTCTAAGAGTCTGTTTTTCTGGTGCAAGTAAATAACGAGGCAGCTGTGGTTGGGGAAAGTGGGAGAGATGCTGCCAAAAAGCATTCCTTCAGCTTTTCTCTGCAGGAATTTTTTTGAAGATTTGAAACAAGCTAGAACCTCCCTTGTAGGCCAGGATGGAGTTGCAAACTCCAAGGCTTGCCAGGTGTGCCGTGGCTCAGGGGCACAGGCGTCTCTGCGGGCCTGGGCTGAGTGTGAGGACTGTGGGACGGGTGGTGCCAGCTCTCGCACCTTCCTCAAGAGGCCGGGAATCCAGACACCTCTGTGAACTTCCCAAGATTTCGCCTTAGAGCTTAAGTTTTTGCAAATCTCCGTGTTACTTAGAGATGATCATACTGAGTAAGTAAGCCAGATAGAAAGACATATGATATCACTTATATGTGCAGTCTTAAAAAAATGGTACAAATGAACTTATCTACAAAATAGAAATAGATACAAGGACATAGAAAACAAACTTATGATTACAAAGGGGAAAGGAAGGGAGAGAGAAATTAGGAGTTTGGGATTAACATATACACACTACTAATATATACAAGAAATTATGAACAAGATCCTACTGTATAGGACAAGGAACTATACTCAATATTTTGTAATAACCTATAAGGGAAAAGAATCTGAAAAAGAATACACACACACACACACACACACACATGTATGTATAACTGAATCACTTTGCTGTATACTTGAAACTAACACAACATTGTAAATCAATTATACTTCAATTCAATCAATCAATCACTGTGCAGGCTAAACACAACCGGAGTAGTGGTTCGGGGATGTGGGTATGGTCATGTTGAAACCCATGGACTGGTTCTGTGGCAGCATCCGAAGAGGGTTTTGTCCCCAGAGTTGCACTTAGTTCTGTTTGACTTCATTTCACGTCTCAGGCCATTTGCACAGGCAATTTCTTCTTTCAATAATGTGATCTTTATGGAACTCTGCGAGTGAAGGAATTTAAAGGGGCTTAAATGTTGATGTCCAGTCCCATATACAGGTGCATCTCTGAATTTGGCCATCTACATCCATTCTCTACTATTGCTTCACTAAGGAATGGGCCTTAGCATGTTCTTGCCCATCACTCAGACTTCTTGTGGGGCAGAGTCTAAATGACCCTCACAGATGAACAGCCTCTGTTTTACAAATACCTTCAGAACCATCTCTCTTGATGTAGAGGCCTAGCGACCTTAAACAAAGGATTTTCAGCTTCTCATCACAAGTATCTGAGTTCTCCTAGCCACCCCTCTCAAGACAGAGTCAGGCATTTTATAAAGAGCTGTATTAGGAGTTTGGATTTCAGTTCTACCACCTACCAGTCTTGCAATTTGGGGACAGTTTCCTTTAGTTCTCTGATGTTAATTTTCTCAATTGCAAGATGGATAGATCAAAAGGCTACATGAGTGGATTATATGCTGATATGTATTAGATAATATCATACGTGCAAAAATAATTGATGCCCATCCTGGTGAACATTTAGAACTCAAATATTGTTAGTTTCTCTTTCCTCTGTCAACTCCGTATTACTTTGGACATTTTGCTCTCTGTATTTGGTCTTTAATGTCACCTCCCTCAAATAGACACCATATTTTCCTCACTATAGCACAGTGAGAAATCAAGAGCACCAGTTTGGTGTGGGCTAGTCCTGGGTGCNTGTCAACTCCGTATTACTTTGGACATTTTGCTCTCTGTATTTGGTCTTTAATGTCACCTCCCTCAAATAGACACCATATTTTCCTCACTATAGCACAGTGAGAAATCAAGAGCACCAGTTTGGTGTGGGCTAGTCCTGGGTGCAAGGTTTTAAATTTATCCCTTACCAATTTCTGCCCTGGACAAGTTACTTAACCTCTCCTGACATCATCTATAAAATCACAAAATATGATAGTGTGAGCTTTGTAGAGCTGCTATGAGAATGTAATGAGACCAGGGATGCTCAGCTTCTAGTACATACTCCAAAATCACCAGCTCTTCACTGTCCCTGTATGCCTGTGTCACAAGGAAGTCATGGTTGCTGGATGAAATCATGGGCATTCAGATATTTAGAAAAGTTACAGGTACGAGAACTTTCTGGTGGTGCAAGACTTTCTTACTGAGTTTGCAGCCCCATTCAATTCATGTAATTTTTACACTGGTGCCATTCCATAAAAATGACAAAGTCTTTTGTTATTTTTATTGAGGAATAACATATATATAGTGATGTAAATAAATATGAATGTCCACATGTACAACTCAATGGGTTTTTAATATATATAGCTCATGGATCATGTCCCCAACAGCCAGATCAAGCTAAGGAACAATCCAAGCACACCAGGAGGCTCCTTTTCACGCCCCTTTACAGTCAGTTGCCATTCCCCAAAAGTAACCCTTATTCTTCCATCTATCACCAAAAACGAGTCTTTCCTTGGACAATATCTTTTACCCTTAGTATCTCTGCTGCTGCTGCTGAGCCGCTTCAGTCGTGTCCGACTCTGCAACCCCATAGACGGCAGCCCACCAGGCTCTCCCGTCCCGGGATTCTCCGGGCAAGAACACTGGAGTGGGTTGCCATTTCCCTCTCCAATGCATGAAAGTGAAAAGTGAAAGTGAAATTGCTCAGTCTTGTCCAACTCTTAGCGACCCCATGGACTGTAGCCCACCAGGCTCCTCCATCCATGGGATTTTTCAGGCAAGAGTACTGGAGTGGTGCCATTGCCTTCTCCGTTAGTATCTCTAGAATCAACTTAATGTGGAAAATATTCTTTAGTAACCTCTACTCTCTGCATCTGATCTTATCTGATTAAAATTAGGAATTGTATACTTCAGTGCTTCTGGGCTCTCCCTGGAACCAACCCAAAACCTCCATCTGACTTCTGGTCATAGACAGTGCTGACAAGTCCTCATGGCATGCCCTGCCCTGTGCTCCTTACCTGGAGGGAGACAAAAGCCTAGGAGATATGGTTCTACCCTGAGAGAGCTTCTCATCTAGCTAGAGAAACCACCACTACCTGATGGCAAGTGAGACCACGAAAAGCCTCTCCTAGAGGGACAAGCTCGTGTTTTGTTGTTCTCAACTCTCCAGAGACCCTGTTTGGTACTGGCCTCTCCCAAGATGGCTAGACTAACCACACTCCATACCAATAATTCCTTTCCTCTGTGGTCACTTGGATGTGGAAGGCTTGCTGTCTTAGCACCTGCTATTGTTTCATGTATGTCTGTGGGCTCTCCCATCCAGGATGTGGTCTCCTGCAGGCACATGGAGGGCAATCCTCTAGTGCTTTTTCCAAGATGCTTTTGATCAGGATGTGTGACCCCAATTTTTTCTCCAGGTCACTGTAGCCCATAAGATAGTGCCCACTCTGGGATCAGTTAGTAAGCATATTGTTGTTTAGTTGCTAAGTCGTGTCTGACTCTTTGTGACTCCATGGACTGCAGCATACCAGGCTCCTCTGTCCTCCAGTATCTCCCAGAGTTTGCTCATATTCATGTCGATTGAATCAGTGATACTATATAACCTTCTCATTCTCTGCCACCCCCTTCCCCTTTTGCCTTCAATTTTTCCCAGCATTGGGCTCTTTTCTAATGAGTCAGCTCTTCGCATCAGGTGACCAAAATATTGAAGTTTCAGCTTTAGCAACAATCCTTCCAAGGAACATTCAAAGTTGATTTTCTTTAGGATTGAATGGTTTGAGCTCCTTGCTGTCCAAGTCACTCTCAAGAGTCTTCTCCAGCACCATAATTCAAAACCATCAATTCTTTGGTGCTCAGCCTTCTTTATGATCCAGCTCTCACATCTGTACATGACCACTGGAAAAACCATACCTTTGACTATGTGGACCTTTGTTGGCAAGCTGATGTCTTTGCTTCTTAATGCACTGTCTAGGTTTGTCATAGCTTCTTTCAATTTCACTGCTGTACTCACCATCCTCAGTGATTTTGGAACCAAGAAAATAAAATCTGTCACTGCTTCTACTTTTTTCCCTTCTATTTGCCATAAAGTGATGGGACTAGATGTCATTATCTTAGGTTTTTTTTTTTCTTTTTTAACGTTGGGTTGCAAGCCAGATTTTCACTCTCCTCTTTCAGCCTCATCAAGAGGCTCTTTAGTTCCTCCTCACTTTCTGCCTCTAGAGTGGTATCATCTGCATATCCAAAGTTGTTGATATTTCTCCCAGCAATTTTGATTCCAGCTTGTGACTCATCCAGCCTGGCATTTCACATGATGAACTCGGTATATAAGTTAAATAAGCAGGGTGACAATATACAGCCTTGACATACTCCTTTCCCAATTTGGAACCGGTCAGTTGTTCCATGTCCAGTTCTAAGCATATGCTGATCACTATTTGCACTGTAAAAACATTGCTGCTCAGTATGGAGAGTCAGGAAGCTTAAATTGCTTTAAAAGATAGAGCGGCCCTTATCACATTTTCTGGCATCCGAGGAATGATGGGTTGAACATAAACTGTTCTGTATGGTTGAAAGTACATGGTACAGCAGTCTCTTGAGCAGATTCTCTATGCTCTATGGGAACAAAAGACATTCTTCAAAACCTGAAGAGTCAATCAGCAAACTACTGACAGATTGCAAGGAAGGAGTGAGCAGTTTTATTGTGTAGCTCTGTTTGTTTTTCCTGAGGATTTTAAATGAGAAAATGGCCTTACATGTTATTGCACATTATCCATCATTTTGTCTAGTTGCCTATTAATAACATTCACCTCTGTCTAATTAGGGACATTTTTATAGAATGTGCCTTCAGTGCAGGAAACTGGGTTCAATTCCCTGGGTGGGAAGAGCCCCTGGAGAAGAGAATGGCTACCCACTCCAGTATTCTTGCCTGGAGAATTCCATGAACAGAGTAGTCTGGCAGGCTGTGGTCCATGGGGTTACAAACAGCTGGACATGACTGAGCGACTAACACTTCAGCGTTCACATATAATTTATATATATATATATATTTTATATATAATATATATATATATTTTGTCCATCATATCAGAAAAGGAAGCTTTGTGCCCTAACTTGAAGCAGACTAGAGATTTCTAAAGGTTACATAGTATCTGTGGCTTCAGCTACACATGTGGAATCCATAAGACTTGAATTATTTTCACTGTTGTGTAACAAGGTCAGTTTGTTTTTAGCAGATTCTCCCAAGGAAGTGTGGTAAGCATATTTCTAAAGCCCTCACATTAAGTATTGTTAGCAATAAATCACAGCTTCTGTGTTAAAGGTCAAAAATTTTCCCCTGTAGAACTTTTCTGCTCTGCTCTCTAGTATGTACTGCTATGCTCTCCTATAAACTTGTGTGTGTGTGCGCGCAGTTGAGCAAAGATCAGAGGAGACTCAAGGTGACCTTCTCAAGTTATTTCGAGTCACATGTTTATAAATATATTTTGAAAGTTATTACCAAAATACAAAAGTATGCACATCTTTTTTGTTTACAGCTGAATCTGTGTGAATGGGAAGCAGTTCTTGAAAGTTCACATCAAATATTATTCCCTCAAAACCTACTTTCATATTTGCTGATTTGAATTATTTTATTCTTTGTATTTGCATCTCCCCAAAATACCCTATTTCCCAATATAGCCCCAAATTAAATTTCTGATATCTGGTCAATTTGCAGATCAGAAAGTGCTAAACTAAGAAGTTATCTTCTGTGTTATGGATATATAGAAGTTCAATGAAAAGGATACATATTTTAGTTTTCAATTGTTCTTAAATAATCCTTCTTTTTTGTGTGTGTGTAAATGAATACATTGTCAACTGAAGAAGGACATGGCAACCCCCTGCAGTATTCTTGCCTGGAGAATCCCATGGACAGAGGATCTTGGTGGGCTACAGTCCATAGGTGGCAAAGAGTTGGACACAACTGAGAGACTAACACACACACACACACACACACACACGCACACACGCACGTACATTGTCAGCTACAGTAGGCCTGGACCATTTAGCTCAGTTCACCACTGAAATGTTTCACAAAATTAATATTTAGCACTTTATATTTTGCTTTTACTTTTACCTTTGACTTTTGTAAGAAGTTAGTGTAAGAAACTTATTTTTTAAAAAGATATCTGTGTACTTCTTGTGACACTGTTGATAAAGATGTTTTCTACAATATCAATTTTTTAAATGTACAAACTCACTTTCTCTTGGAATTTAGTTCTAGGCTTCTTTAGCAGAAATGAATTATTTTTGTTTTATATCAAATTCTCTTCTTTGCCCTGGCCACCAGTAATCTCAAGCCAAGATTTAATGCTGTGCTACAGTAACTGTCTTTTTTATGTTTCCGATACAGTTCTCTCCTCCCTTCTTTGTAATCTCTGATTTTTTTTTTCCTCGCAACAACCTTAATGAATGTGACTTTTGCTTGTAATTCAAGTCAAATTTTTTCTTGAACATGTATATTTAAAATAAATAAAACACATGATTGAAAAGAAGCACATTTTAAAAACTGATTCTTAGTTACAGCAAAACATTAG
>SJYV01010893.1:0-10730 GCA_006410875.1 Neotragus pygmaeus | reverse complement strand
CCAGGGAGGGTTAACATGGAGAACAGCTTGAACCACTTGGAAAAAGTTAGAACATGGGGACAAAGACCGGGATCCCACATCTCTGCACATCCACATTCTGCTTTCCTCTGAGGACAAGCTCAAGTTCTGCCTCCCTCAGGAAGCCTTCCCTGATTCTCCCCACCCTGCACTTTCCGCCAAACTCCCAAAGTATTTCACCTGAACCACTGTTAACTTGTCTCCAATAACCTAGTACTCAGCACAGCACCTGGTACACAGGAGGTGTCAGGAAATACTTCTTGAATGAATGTAAGAATCTACACTGGAAACATTCATCTGCTCTCTAGATAGGTTCTAACCCAAGCCATGTTTCTTCGGCTTGTTTGAAAAGCTGTTAAAAGACTTTAGAGGGAACTGAAGCACTTAACCAAAGCCTCTCAAATAGAGATATTATTAACACGTTAACACACGCTGTACATGTTGACATATACATTTAAGCACAAGAACAGCCTGCCTTTACAGAATACAGTTGACCCTTGACCAACATAGGTTTAAACTGTAGGCCCACTCACACTTGCACTGTTTTCTTCTTTATCCCTCATTATATTTATTGGGATATAATCATTTTCCCATGGTGTGTTAGTTTCTGCTGCACAGTGAGATGAATCAGCTGTATGTACACACGTATTCCCTCCCTCTGGGAGCTCCCTCCCAGCCCACACCCCCAACCCCACTCCTCTAGGTCATCACAGGGCACTGAGCTCAGCTCCCGCGCCAAACAGCAGGTGCCCACCAGGCATCTGTCTGATACATGGGAGTGTATGTATGTTGATCCTAGTCTCCCAGTTCACCCCACTGGATTTCCTCAATAATAAATATTGAGTATGACAGGATTGAGCATTGGTTGAATCTGCTGACACGGAAGTGAAGATACGGAGGAACTGAGTATACAGAGGGCTGACTATAAATTACATGCAGATTTTCAGTTGCATAGAAGGTCAGCACCCCAACCCACCCCCTTGGTAAGAGTCAACTGTATATATCTGTGTGCTTAGTTGCTCAGTCGTATCCAACTCTTTGAGATCCCATGGACAGTAGCCCACCAGGCTTCTCTGTCCATGGGATTCTCCAGGCAAGAATACTGGGGTGGGTTGTCATGCCCTCCTCCAGGGGATCTTCCCAACCCAGGAATCAAACCCAGGTTTCCCACGTTGCAGGCAGATTCTTTACCATGTGAGCTACTGGGGAAGTCCAAGAATCCTGGAGTGGTTGGCTTAACCCTTCTTCGCCAGGGGATCTTCCTGACCCAGGAATCAAAACGGGGTCTCCTGCATTGCAGGTGGATTCTTTACCAGCTGAGCAGCCAGGGAAGCTGCAACTGTTATATAAACATGTGTGAATGAATCTATTCAGAGCCCCTGTGTGATAGCAGTGGATATGCACATGGAGTCAGAATTAGTGGGACTGAGGGCCATGGTTCAAAAAGCAGGCCCAAGGGCCCCTGCTCAGCACAGCTGCTGCAGAACCACGTTGTCTGGGAGTCCTCTCTGAGTCCTGTGGGCGTACACAAGGCATCCTGTGCCCCTTCTTCCTGTCTTCTCCATCCACACAGCCAAGGTCTCCCAGCTGCTGCAGGCCTGGACCTACAGCTCCCTCTGGGTCAGCCAGGTGCTGGGGGGGAGACTAGAAAATAAGTCCCGATAAGTCAGTCATAGCTGCCAGTTCAGCCTCTAAACACACGCCCTACGATTGAATCCTGGCCCCTCCACAGTGTTAGCACGTGTCTTATATAAGCCATATCACGTCTCTGGATTTGATTTTATCTACAAAGTGCAGATAACAGTAGCGTCCACCCTCCAAGGCCTTATGAGCATGGGCCAAGTTCATATACATATAGTACGTAAGTCTGGGATGTAAAAAATATTTAGCAAATGATCGTTATTATCCTTACCGTCAGAACTGTTTTCCGTGTCTTTCCAAAGCAAATCCATCTTGTGGACTGGGGTTTTCTATTGCATTGATGCCAAAACCACATCTTCCAGAAACTACTCTAGGACCCCCAAATGCATCCAAATTTGTCACAGCACACACAAGCACACATGCTCCTGACCTACCACAATGGGGGGAGGAGGGCCGGGGGGGGGGGGGTAAGTGCAGAGATTCTCCAGTTAGACTCCTTAGTCCCAAGACACCTACCACTAATCAAACAATATTCTACTGTTTAAGTTAACACAGCCTCAGCCTCTGACATATCCAGAAATGCTGTTTATTAACTTCAGAATTAGTCTCCTATTCTTTTTCCTCGACAATTTTGCAAAAGTAAATATGTAAAAGCCCCAAAAGCAGAGTAGCAAACTGTGCTTTTTCCATTGAAAGACTCCCCAGTTTGAGGGTACTCGATCACATTATAACATTGCAGAACTGTCAGAGTGTAATTAGCCTGCATTGCTTCACATTCCTGATGGGGCAATTGTTTAAGACACAGCTTTATAAGGGACCAAATAAAGCGGTGAGAGGCCTGTGATGCTGTGATCTTCAGGGTACCCGTCAGGGGAAGGGGCAGAAGGCAGGCCGGGAGAGGCAGTCTTTGAAGACAAGGCCATGTTCAGCCTGAAGATGCTCCCTCTTCTGCTCTTACTCCACGTGCAGCTTTCCAGGGCCTTTCCAATATCTTTTGCATCCCTAGAAGAGAAAAATAGAAACATTGTTCAGGTACCTCGGCTATCATTTAGGTGGGTGGTTGATTTGCTGGTGTTGAGAAAATTGTTTGGGTTATCTTCTCTTTTTAGTTGAAACCGCCTGAAGGAATTGTGTGAATGATTTGCTTGAGGCTGAACATCTTGTTTCAATGATTAGTAGAGTTCCAAATGGGGCTCTCTGAAAGCCAGGCGTGCAAACACGCTGGACTCTTCAAACCCTCGGAAAACATGGCTACCAAGCTGCTCCAGCTGGGAAAACCTTTTAGAAGGAATGGTTTTAATTATAAAATGATTTTCTTTCTCACTTATCTAAGACTTCCTTTCTAGAATGTCTGCAATGCAGTTACTACATGATTGGTGCTTTCTGTATAAATGTGTCTGTGCAGCCAAATATCTCAAGCATACAAGAGAGTGTGAGGATGGGAAACTATAAGAAACCAGAAATCAGTTCATCATGCAGTCTTATTTCCTAAAATCAGACTATGGGGCTGTTTATAAACTCTTGGAAGCATTGTAAAAAGCAAAACTGATAGCTTTCCCCCCATTGTTTAACAGTATGAAAGGCCAAGTCTTTAAAGAAACACAAAGGAATGCTGTCAGAGATTTGACATGTGCAATTTTCTTAGCATTACAGTTTTAGAAAAGCATTTTTTTCTTGTTGATTATTTTTGTTTGACTTTAAAAAAAAATACCATGATACAGTAACCCATGGCTGATAGCCAGAAGTGATTAAGTACTTATTCTGCACAGGGTGCGGCATTTCTCAAATATTGTCTCATTTCATCCTACAGCAACCCTGTGAGGACAGAATATTAATTCCACTTTAGAGATAAAAGTGAATCTTAAATCATCTAAGTGATGTGTCCAGGACACACAGTTAATCCGTGGCAGAGCTAAGTTTTGAACCCAAAGCTATCTGATCTCAAAGCCTGTGTGAACACAAAATTGCTGTGTCCTGTGTCATTTGCGAAGTGCTACTTAAGGATGCTTAAGGTGAAAGAAAGAAGTCTCATAATTGGCTAATTAACAACCTTTAGAACCTTTACTTAATGAGTTTCTGGCCCCTCTTGAAGAGCTACTGTAGTGGATAAAAGGCTAATGAGAGTGATGCTGCTGTTACTCCAAAACATGTTTGGCATTCTTCTCTTAAAATTCTCAGTTCTCATTTGAGAAGCAACGTGGTGAATTAGGACCCATTATCATCTTGGCAAGCTCCTTATTTTTTTGCATCTTCACGTCTGTGTGAATGATTAACCCTCCTCTACAATAGTGAAAAGAGGATTAAAAAAGAAAATCTGCGTTGTTGCAACTAATACTTCAAGAAGTCAATAAATGCTTCTGCCATTTTGTTTTGTTTGCTTTTTAATAAAAATAAGAAGGCAGTCTCCTAACTGTATACTAGCATTTTGCTTGAGATGTCTATCTTACCCGTCATGAAATACCAATTTTTATGAATAATAGTAACTGTAGCACTGAAGGGATGAACTGTTCTTTCCAGTAGACACTTTTCTCTCAAAGTCAACCAGCAAATTTGTGCTTTTATCTTTGTGGGGATCAGGTTATTAGCCCTGGTTTGACATCTGCACTAACTTAAAAAGGAATGCAAAACCCCAGAAAACTGAAGGCAATTTCACAGCAAATCCCTTATATGTTTGTCTTTTTCCAGAATTACCTAGAGAAGTTCTACCAATTGCCAAGGTACAAATATAAGTCTGAGAAGAAGAGCAAAACTAATGTGATTGTTGAGACACTTAAAAAAATGCAGCGATTCTTCGGGCTAAACGTGACAGGGAAGCCAAACGAGGAAACCTTGGAGATGATGAGAAAGCCTCGCTGTGGAGTGCCCGACTCGGGCAACTTTATGAGAACCCCAGGAAACCCCAAGTGGGAAAAAACTAAGCTGACCTACAGGTGATATTTCTTGAGTTTCAGAGTTTATTTACTGAGCCAGTGTTCACTGAACTCTTACTGTGTTAGACACTGATACAGAATTTGGAATCCACTAGAAACAAGTAAATATCCCTGTTCTTACACAGTTTAGATTCTAGTGAATGAGTGAGAGGATAAACTGGCGAAGATCCCATGGGTTCTTGTCAGTCCAAAGCCTGCCATTTTTGGTCTCCTTTCTCTAACAGTCTAAAGAGGACTGTGGCAAAGTTAGGCTGTCTGTCTAAGAACTCATGTCCGTGGTTCATGGTTTAGTCACTAGGTTATGTCTGACTGTTTATGAACCTGTGGACTATAGCCCACCAGGCTCCTCTGCCCATGGGACTTTCCAGGCAAGAATACTGGAGTGGGTTGCCATTTCCTTCTCCAGGGGATCTTCCCCATCCAGGGATCAAATCTCCAGCATTTGCAGGCAGTCTCCTGCATTGCATGCAAGTGAATTCTTTACCACTGAGCCACTAGGGACCCCCCCAAAAGACTTAATCGTTGCTGCAGAGAATCTAGCCTCACCTTTCATCCATTTTGAAGATAATAACAGTAATAATGATACCCGATATTTATTGAAGACTACTATTTGCCGAGTAGTGAACTAAACGCTTTATGTATATTTACTCTCACAAAAACCGTTATGAGAGGGGTACTATTTTACCATCCTCATCTTATGAATAAGGAAGTGGAGTTTAAAGACATGTAGTAACTTGTCTAGAACCCAGGTCTGTCTTCAACCCTAAGTCCTTCAGCCCCTCCTTACACACTGTTCAGTGGTAGCATGTCACATGTGCAACAAACTCCAAACTAGAGCAATTTAATCTCCCAATGGATTGCTGTTCTAAAGACTAATGTGCCTTCTCATTTTGAAGGATTGTGAACTATACCCCGAACTTGACAAAGACAGATGTGGAAGCAGTTATTGAGAAAGCCTTTAAAATCTGGAGTGACGTGTCACCCTTGACCTTCAACAGGACCTTGGACAAAGAAGCAGACATTCAGATTTCTTTTGCCCAAAGAGGTGGGCTCAAAGAAGTCAGGCTCGATTTTGCTTTCTCTGGCTAAACTGAAATTTGGCTAATACCTAATACAAATTGTTTTGTTTCAGATCATGGGGACAATTCCCCATTTGATGGACCCAATGGAATTCTTGCTCATGCCTTTCAGCCGGGCCCAGGTATTGGAGGAGATGTTCATTTTGATGCAGAAGAAACATGGACCAAAACCTCTGAAAGTAAGTTAACCAAGGTTATGTCCACATGGAGCTTCTAACTGAGCTTTCCCACATTAGAATTTGCATGCCTACATGCACATACACACACACACATTATTCTTATTACCTCAAGATACTAAGTTAATTTAGGTTTAGAAAAAATTTTAAAAGCTAAATCCTGACCTTGTTTCCTAAGGCAGGAATCAAAACAACAAATCATGGCTAAGTCCTTTCTGTTCCTATTTGTATAAATGAAGTTTTATATACCACAATATCAGAGCTTATGGCTCACAAAATCTAAAATATTTACTATCTGGACTCTCATAGAAAAAGTCTGCTTACCACTGATTTAGCACATATCTTTATTTTAATATTGTGAAATTTTATGATGTTTGAAAAGATTTCTACTTTTGGACATTCAGAAATAATTAGGTTTATTTAGAAAACTGTCCTACTTAGGAAAGAGCCATCTAGATATTCTTGTTTATCTAGTCATTTCATCTCCATAGAGCTATTTTTTCAAAGATATGTTCCCATTTAGCAAACTACCCCTTTCAGGAGAAGACTCAGGGTAAGAATAAGATCACCTGAAGGGAAGAACTGAGTGGTGCTTTAAAAGGTTATAGGGTAACAAGAGGCCATGGGACACTTTTTTGAAAATAATAAGAAAAGAACATTTTATCTTCGCTTGGGACCTGTTCCTCCCACCATTTCCTCAACATCAGTGATCTAAGTATTTATTATACCTAAATCCCTGTGCTTGGAGCTGTGTGTTCACAAAGATAACAAACTCTCCCCGTGACTTTGGATTCTTGTTGCCCTTCCCACCAGGTCAGATGGTCACTACTGCTCACCTGATCCAGAGTCTCACCTGGACTGTTCACCTCTGGTCTCTATCCCTCTGACTCTCCCCAACACTGCAAGGAGTTTTACTCTTGGAAAGCTCACGTCCACATTTGGAAAGCCTGGTATTTACATTTTCTAGGCCAGATATGTCCACTTGACACTGAAAGCTCTTGGGGATCGTCCAACATCATCTTTCATGGCTTGTCTTCGCATTTCACACAGAGCAGCCACACTGCAATTCACTGTTCCCCGATGACAGCATCTGCTTTCCAACCGTCCCACATTGGCTCATGTTGCTTCCTCCTCCTGAAATGCCCTTGCCCACACCCAAAGCCCCACCTTTCAAAATCTCTCTTTTTCCATGCTATGTCAATTGGTATGGAAACACCCCATTTTGTCTTCTTCTCAGAATCCTAGTAGCCTTTGTTTTGTCTCCCCTGACTTCCCTCCTCATTATTCTGCATATTCAAGTTGTTTGCACGTGTTTCCCTGGCTAGTCTATGCCTCACGATAAACTCCCCAGAGCCCCGTGCCCAGGACTTCAGGCACTCAAAGATGTTTTTTAAAGCATTCATGAATGCAAGGCAGAAGGATGTGATGATCAAGGAAGTAAGTCTTGGAGCATGGGTAGAATATTCAAGGCTAATTATCATCAGGAAGTGTTGAACACTGTGGAAAGAGCACAGGTCTTGCTATCATAAGCGGGTTCAACCCCAGCTCTACCGCTTATTTGTTGTAAGACAAATAACAAGGTTCCAAAATCTCTGGGCTTCAGTTCCTTTCCTGTAGAAGTATTTCTAGTAATACTTCATAAGAATGTTGCTAAGATTAAATATTATTACAATGACTAGCATATAAGAAAGTGGTCTACAACTATGATTTTTTTTCTTAAGTAGGCAGTGTTAGAAAATGCACTGTGTGTTTGTGAGATGGCACATAGACCAGCTGGAGGGAAGGGTTCACATCAGAAATCCAGTCCTCAGACGTCTGCCAGAGCCAAATGCAGTAGTCTTGGACTTGGCAAAGGAGCTTGGGCTTTGTTTGACAGGAAGTGCAAGGCTTGAACGTTTTCCAGTTCCTAGTTATGAAAGGCACCGGACTCCTGGAAGTCAAAAGACAAGAGTAGGAACCAATAAGGGGCGGGGTTTGTCTCTTTCTCATGGAAAATTCCTGATGCTTCCTGGAGAGCTCAGAATCAAGGAAGAGCCAGCACTAGGCTCTGGGTGGTCAGGAAGCCAAAGCGAGTCAGCCCCGCGGGGCACGCCCACCTTGCCGGCTGACCGGCTGCTTTCTGTGTGCCTCTTTGCTGCGACTCTGCTCACGGTGCTGTGGGTCTGGGAGCTGGCGAGGAGCAGCTGTGGGAGAGGGCCTCTGAGAGTCTTGAGACCTGTCATGGCCTCGTCTTCATTTCCCTAAACCTCAGGTCTGTGAATTATGAGAACTGGAAGAAAGGCAGTCCTCTTGGTTCTAAGACCTGAAGAGGCATTCATTACTTTTAATCGCAACCTATGACTCCTACCTTGTTTCCTTCCGGCCTCTATTTCATCAGACAATGAAGAGGAAAGGGAGAAGTCAGGCAGTTTGGGCCTGGAAGCTGCATTCCTTGAGATCCTATTCCCCCTACCCTTCAATCCACTTCAACCCATTCACTGCACATGCTTGCATTTCAGATTACAACTTGTTTCCTGTTGCTGCCCATGAATTCGGCCATTCCTTGGGGCTAGCTCACTCCTCTGATCCTGGGGCCTTGATGTATCCCAATTACGCTTTCAGTGACCCCAGCAGCTACTCACTGCATCAAGATGACATCAATGGCATTCAGGCCATCTACGGTAAGGTGGTCTGAAGTACGTGGTGACACCTGGGCACATCAGGGATGCTCACTGCGGTCTGCTATGATGATGGGTGTTGGAGGGCACCTGGGAGCCCATCAGGAGAATATACAGGGAAAACGTGGTGGGTGCAGGCCATACAGTAATGTGCAGCCCTGAAAAACTATGAATCAGGTGGACACAGATGAGTCTTTCTGAGAAGGAAATGGCGACCCACACTAGTACTCTTGCCTGGAGAGTTCCATGGATGGAGGAGCCTGGTAGGCTACAGACCATGGGGTTGCAGAGTCAGACACGACTGAGCAACTTCACTTTCTTTCTATAGTTCCTTTTGGAGAAGGAAATGGCAACCCACTCCAGTGTTCTTGCCTGGAGAATTGCATGGACAGAGGGGTCTGGTGAGCTACAGTCTATGGGGTTGCAAAGAGTCGGACACAACTAAGCAACTAACACACACACACAGATGAGTCTTTAAAACACTGTGATTCCTGGATAAGAAACAGAATGGTGCATATTACACAGTGTACAAATTATACAATATGTTGAATGCACACAAATTAAGAATGCATACAGACACAGCAAAGCATTTTCAAGAAACATGCTAACAAACATATATTTACATATGTATACATGTTGAACATATCAAGATTGTTGTCTGTGACAGAAAGAAGTGGGATGGAGTATGAAGAGATATAAATGTTTTTTAAAGCTGAGACTGACACTTTTCAGGGAGGAATATAGAGGCCTCTGGCTCCGTCTAAGTGTGGTCTGTCAGACCTCTCTACCATGACCCGCCGGTCTTGGGTGGCCCCATGGGCATGGCTTAGTTTCATCAAATTAGACAAGGCTGTGGTCCTAGTGTGATTAGATTGACTAGTTTTCTGTGATTATCATTTCAGTGTGTCTGCCCTCTAATGCCCTCTTGCAACACTACCGTCTTACTTGGGTTTCTCTTACCTTGGACATGGGGTATCTCTTCATGGCTGCTCCAGCAAAGCGCAGCCACTGCTCCTTACCTTGGACGAGGGGTATCTCCTTACCGCCGCCCCTCCCGACTTTGAACGTGTAGTAGTTCCCCTAGGCACTCCTGCGCCCACGCAGCCACTGACCTTGGACGTGGGGTCATGGTAGAGAGGTCTGACAGAACGTGGTCCACTGGAGAAGAGCATGGCAAGCCACTTCAGTATTCTTGCCTTGAGAACCCCATGAACAGTATGAAAAGGCAAAATGATAGGATACTGAAAGAGTTACTCCCCAGGTCAGTAGGTGCCCAATATGCTACTGGAGATCAACGGAGAAATAACTCCAGAAAGAATGAAGGGATGGAGCCAAAGCAGAAACAATACCCAGTTGTAGATGTGACTGATGATAGAAGCAAGGTCCGATGCTGTAAAGAGCAATATTGCATAGGAACCGGGAATGTCAGGTCCATGAATCAAGGCAAATTGGAAGTGGTCAAACAGGAGATGGNAACTGATGTATGTAACTACTTCAATGAGCTTCCCTGTTTCCAGTGAGACCTGCTTAGGGAAATGAAGATGTTAAGAGACTACAGGCAAATGCATCCTTTGACTCAATCCTATAGGATGTTATCATATAAAGATAAATCACTTTCTATGATGTGTTTTCTCTGTGGCTCAGCCTATAGAGAATCAGCCTGGAATCCAGGAAACAAGGGTTGGATCACAGTGTCAGGAAGATCCCTTGAAGAAGGGAATGGCTACCCACTCCAGTATTCTTGCTTGGAAAATTCCATGGACAGAGAGGCCTGGTGGGCTACAGTCCATGGGGTCACAAACAGTCAGACACAACTGAGAGACTAACACTTTCAAAGATGAACGATAGGGCATTTTGTAAGTTTCCATTTTCCACATTGATTTAGCATGGCTCTCCATCTCTTGCTAAACCAAAAAAACTAAAGTATGTGGGAATGGGATAAGACTTATTCTCTGCATCTATCAAATCTCTTTAGGAGCACAAGAATATGGTGCTTTTTNGCATTTTGTAAGTTTCCATTTTCCACATTGATTTAGCATGGCTCTCCATCTCTTGCTAAACCAAAAAAACTAAAGTATGTGGGAATGGGATAAGACTTATTCTCTGCATCTATCAAATCTCTTTAGGAGCACAAGAATATGGTGCTTTTTGTGCCAACTCTTTAGGAAAGGGAGATTTTTTTCCCAAAGAAAAGTTTAATTAGTCCTTTATTATAATGACTTTATTCAA
>SJYV01010890.1:0-24713 GCA_006410875.1 Neotragus pygmaeus | reverse complement strand
GAGAGTCCCTTGGACTGCAAGGAGATCCAACCAGTCAATCCTAAAGGAAATCAGTCCTGAATATTCATTCGAAGGACTGATGCTGAAGCTGAAGCTCTAATACTTTGGCCACCTGATACAAAGAGCTGATTCATTGGAAAAGACCCTGATGCTGGGAAAGATTGAAGGCAGGAGGAAAAGGGAATGACAGAGGATGAAATGGTTGGATGGCATCACTGATTCAATAGATATGAGTTTGAGTAAACTCCGGGAGTTGGTGATGGACAGGGCAGCCTGGCATGCTGCAGTCCATGGGGTTGCGAAGAGTCGGACACAACTGAGCGACTGAACTGAACTGAACTGAACTGAGCCACTCTTTTGGCTTGTAGCTGTCCCACTTACTTGTGTTAAGCTTTGAAGTCCATCTATGCTTTTAAAAGTTCTATCAATATAATATTTAGAATTCACTCTTATAAGACAACACAGGCATATGCTTATGAAACTGTTTAACATCCAGTATATACTTTATTCCACAAGGTGGGTTGTTTTATCTTTATGATGTCTTGAGTTTCAGCCCCCAATATAATATCCTAGATAGGCAAGAAAAAGGATAAGCAGCGCTTTCCAAACATTATTTTTTATTATAGAATTCTTTTCTTGAGGAGAATTGTTTATAGTATACCCTAGTATTAAATCTGAGAAATGCCCATTCATGTCAAGTTACTTTATTTTTTGTGTCAATTTTCTGTTTGCCCTTTGTTAACCTTTATTAGTAGATGATCCTGAGATTCTATTTCATTAAAAAATCCAGTAAGGACAGCTTTGNATAGTATACCCTAGTATTAAATCTGAGAAATGCCCATTCATGTCAAGTTACTTTATTTTTTGTGTCAATTTTCTGTTTGCCCTTTGTTAACCTTTATTAGTAGATGATCCTGAGATTCTATTTCATTAAAAAATCCAGTAAGGACAGCTTTGACATTTTTTCAAGGATCAGTAGGATGAAAAGCCCCAATTATTATTCTTTCAAGGAAAACAGAGATGATTCAAAATCAGAAGCATTGGATTGATTTAAATTGTCATATTTCTGAGGGAAAGGCTTTTGCCATTAACTTCTAAATTGATTCTTGTCTCCATTTAAAAAAATAATGTATATATTGCTATGTTCATAGATTAAGGACACAAAAGCTATAAAAAGCAGTAACAATTTGTTTTTTTTTTAATTTTATTATTATTTTTTTTTACTTTATTTTACTTTACAATACTCTATTGGCTTTGCCCTACATCGCCATGAATCCACCACAGGTTTTAGACAACTGATGTGAGATTTTACTAAATCATCTTTGGCAATCCACTTTAAAAAAAAAAAAACACTACATTATATATTCACAAAGTTGTACAACCATCATCATTAATTTCAGAACTTTTGATCACTCCAAGAAGAAACTCTGTACCCATTAGCAGTCACTCCTTGTTCCCCTCTCCTCTGAACCCTCTAGAATCACTAATCTACTTTCTGACTTTATGGACTTGTCTATTCTAGAAATTACCAAAAAGATGGATTCATACAATATTTGATGTTTTAGTGTCTGGCTTTTTTTTCATTATTTCCCACTTATTTTATTCCTCTCCCAATTTGATTTTTTTAATAAAGTTAAAACTTTCATCTTTGACTCTATTTTATTTTTTAATATAAATTTATTTATTTTAATTGGAGGTTAATTACTTTACAATATTGTATTGGTTTTGCCATACATGTATCCGCCACAGGTATATACATGTTCCCCATTCTGGCTTATTTTACTTAGTATATTTTTAAAGTTTCATCCATGATGTAACATATATGAGTACTTCATTCTTTTATAGGTATGAAAAGATTCCATTTTATGGCTGTGTCATCATTTGTGTATTAATTTATAGATGGATATTTGGGTTGTCCCCACTCCTTTATTATTATGAAAATTCAGACTTGTAAATACTTCTGTACAAGTTTTATTGTGGACACAGGCTTTCAGTTCTCTTCTGTATATGCATATGAGTAGAATTTCTTCTAGAAGAGAGTGAAAAAGCTGGCTTGGGAAAGGAGTATGTCAAGGCTGTATATTGTCACCCCGCTTATTTAACTTCTATGCAGAGTACATCATGCAGAATGCCAGTCTGGATGAAGCACAGCTGGAATCAAGATTGCCAGGAGAAATATTAATAACATCAGATATGCAGATGACACCACCCTATGGCAGAAAGCGAAGAGGAACTAAAGAGCTTCTTGATGAAAGTGAAAGAGAAGAATGAAAATGCTGGCTTAAAACTCAACATTCAGAAAACTAGCATCATGGCATCTGGTCCCATCACTTCATGGCAAATAGATGGGGAAACAGGGACAGAGTACAGGTGGATTCTTTACCACTGTGCCATCTGGGAAGTCCTTAGTTACCAATACCATATTGTTAATTTGAAATTTGCTAAAAGGGTAGATCTTAAGTGTTCTTGACAAAGAAAATAATCATAATTATATGAACTAATGTATATATTTACTTTTAGCTCTCAATTCTATTCTCTTGACCTATATGTCTCTCTAGTACCAAACTGTCTTGATTACAGTAGTTTGTAATAAGTTTCAAAATTGGGAAGTAATATTATGGTCTAAGTGTTTGTGTTGTAAACCTAATGCCCAAAGTGATGATCTTAGGAGGTCAGGCATTTGGAAGGTGATAACATTATGAAGGCAGAGACATCATGAATTAGATTAATACCTTTAAAAAAGAGGCCTCAGAGACACACTTAGCCCCTTTTGCCATGTGAGGACACAGCAAGAAGTTGGCAGTCTCCGACTGGAAAAGGGCATTTACCAGATATCAAATTCCATGTCACGATCTTGAACTTCCTAGCTTTAAAAACTCAGAGAAATAAATGTTTGTTGTTTATAATCCACAAAATGTCTATGGCATTTCGTTATATCTTCCAGAATGGACTGATACAGGGAGTGTGAATCCTCTAACTTTGTTCTTTTTCAAAATTGTTTTGGCTTACATTTCCATATGACTTCTAGGATTAACTTGTCAATATATGCAAAAAGACTGACTCAATTTCTTTACTTGTTACAGGTTATACTTACCATCATTTTCTTGAGTCAGTTTAGATAGTTTATTCTTTCTAGGAACTTGAACATTTCCTCTAGGTTATCTAAATGTTTGGCATATAGTTGGTCATAATATTCCTTTATAATCTTTTTTTTTCTATAACATAAGGAATAGGGTCCACTTTTTCATTCATGCTTTTAATAATTTTCTTCTTTTTTCCTTTTTTTTTTTGCTTGAAAACTTAATTATAGCTTTGTCCTTTTCACTGATCTTTTTAAAGAATCTTTTGGTTTTGTTAATGTTCTCTATTGCCTAGTTCATTTATTTCCACTGTAATCTTTATTTCCTTCCTTATGCTTACATTGAAATTAATTTGTTATTTTTCCAAGGTCTGAAGGTGAAAAATTAGGCAATTTATTTAAGATCTTTGTTCCCTTTTCACAGTAGGCATTTACAACTGTAAGTTTCCCTGTAATCATTGCTTTTAGCTGCATCCTGTAAAATTTGGCATGCTCAGTTTTCTTTTTCATTCATTTCAAAACTTTTTATATTTTCACTTATTTCTTCTTTGACTCATTGCTTCCTTCGGAGAATGCTGTTGAATTTCTACATGTTTGTTACCCATTCTCTCTTTTGAAAAAATGTTCAGAGTAATCAGTACTATAAAATTTGTAGTAGGAATCCTTCAGTGATGCATTATTACATTTTTAGACTTAATATTTTAAAAGCAGTTTTAGGTTTACAACAAAAATTGAGAGGGTGATAATGAGATTTCCTATATACTCACTGCCCCTACATATTCCTAGCTTCCTCTATTATCAACATCATCCTTGGTACTTTTACCAAGGATGAATCTATATCAAAATCATAATCACCCAAAGTCCATAGTTTATTTTAGGATTCACTCTTTGTGTTGCACATCCTATGGGTTTGGATAAATGTATAAAGACATATATCCATCTTTGTATCATAAAGAGTGTTTTCATTGCTGCAAAAGCACTCTGCTCTGCCTATCTATCTCTTTTCTTCCTTCTCTGACAAACACTGATCTTTACCATCACCAAAGTTTTGCCTTTTCCATGTCACAAAGTTGGAACCATACAGTATGTAGCCTTTTCAGATGGGCTTCTTTCACTTAGTAATATGCATTTAAAGTTCCCCTATGCCTTCCCATGGTTTGATAACTCATTTCTTTTTAGTGTTGAATAGTATTCTATTGGTCGCATGTGCCACAGTTTATATATTTGCCTCCTGAACAATATCCTGGTTGCTTCCAAGTTTTGGCAATTATAAACAAAGTTGCAATAAACATTCATTTGCAGGTTTGTGTGGACCTGTTTTCAACTCTTTTGGGTAAATAACAAGGATTGCAATTTCTTGTTCCTATAAGAGTATGTTTAGTTTTGTAAGAAACTGTCCTCCAGTGTGGCTGTATCACTTTTCATTCCCACCAGCAATTAATGAGAGAGTTCCTGTTGCTCCACGTCCTCACCAGCATTTGGTGGTATCAGTGGTCCAAATATTGGCCATTCTTATAGGTGTGTAGTGGCATCTCATTGTTGTTTTAATTGGAATTTCCCTGATGACACATGATGTGGAAAACCTCTTGTTGCAAAGACAGCATAAAGTACAACTTACTGACCAAGATAAATAAATGTCTACAAATACTCCATTATTTTCAGCTCCATCTTGTAACTGGTGACTTAGAAAGGAAAAGAAAATATATAAAGCAATACAAATGGGATGGAAAAGTGAGGGGAAAAGTCTTTAACTTCAGCTATTAGTCTATAATGGAGTTTGGTCACCAAAACGGCATCTCTTCTGTTTGATTCACTCACTTTAATTGATTTTTTCCCAAGAAGCCTAGAAGTTATAAAACATGTGCTTAGGTAAGGTATTAATTAAAAACAAACAGAATGTCATATTAATAGTGATAGTATAGATATAATCTTGAGTCCATGGAACTCAGATGTATTAGGAGATGTCAAATTCCAAGTCACCATCACCAACACACACAAACACACACATACCACTTTAGAAATGAAACTGAATCAAGGAAAGAGAAAAGGAATTAATGCTGATGAAGAGCTGTTTTGTGATAAGCATCATATTTTAGGTTTACCATTTAATTCTCACAGCAAGCATAATAGCAGAAGTTATTCTAATTAGAAGTTATTCTAATTTTATAGATGACAGTCCTGGAGCTCAATAACTTGCCTGAGATTCTACAGTTAACTATTGTAAGAACTGAGCTTGTAAACAAAGATCTGGCTGTAAACTTTATGTTTTGTTTACCATAGAACTCTATCTTAATGCAGCACTGAAAGATATTACAGGAATATATTTTCACCACTTCCCATCGTTTATTTTTACAAAATCACTGGTTTTCCAAGGGAAACACTATGCATAAAGTACCTGCATGGTTCTTGACCCATATTAGGTGCCTAAGAGTTTGTATTTTCATTCCTCCCTCCAGTCAGTCTTTCTGAGGGCAACTTTTTGATCTACACATTTTGAGTGGCTTGCCACATAAACACTTGTACTTTTAGTATCCTTAGATTTTTAAAAATGTTCAAAAATACAATGGCTTCAGCAAACCTTTGAATTGAATTCATGCTAACACACACAATACACATACACATTCATATGGACAAATTATATGCCTGCTGTGCTCATAGTATATGCATTATTCTAGCACTTTATTTTTTAGAGATTTATTTGTTTATGGCTCTATTGGGTACTTGTTGGAGCTTGGGCTCTTCGTTTCTGTGCGAGGGCTTTCTCTAGTTGCAGTGACTGAGGGCTACTAAGTTGTTGTGCATGGGCTTTTCATTGCAATGGCTTCTCTTGTTGCAGAGCATGGGCTCTAGAGCATGAGGGCTTCAGTAATTGTGGCACGTGGGCTCAGTAGTTGAGGCTCACAGGTTCTAGAGTGAAGGCTCAGTAGCTCTGGTGCACAGACTTAGCTGCCCTGCAGCATGTGGAATTTTAGTTCTTGGACCAGGGATTGAACCCATGTTCCCTCCATTGGCAGGCAGATTCCTAACCACTGGACCACCAGCAAAGTCCTTCCAACACTTGCTTTAGAAAAACAGATTTATTGAGGCAAAATTCACATACCATGCAAATCACCTATTTTTATCCTTAGTGATGGTTTTTAGTATATTCATAGATATGTGCCATGAGCACCATAGTAAATTTTACAACATTTTTATCACCCCCAGAAGAAACTCAGAACTCTAACTTTCATCTACCAATCCTCCCATCATTGCCCACCAAATCCCAGTCTTAAGCAATTGCTAAAATACTTTCTATCTCCATAGATTTGTGTCTTCTAAACATTTAATGTACATGCANTTTTTTTTTTGCTTGAAAACTTAATTATAGCTTTGTCCTTTTCACTGATCTTTTTAAAGAATCTTTTGGTTTTGTTAATGTTCTCTATTGCCTAGTTCATTTATTTCCACTGTAATCTTTATTTCCTTCCTTATGCTTACATTGAAATTAATTTGTTATTTTTCCAAGGTCTGAAGGTGAAAAATTAGGCAATTTATTTAAGATCTTTGTTCCCTTTTCACAGTAGGCATTTACAACTGTAAGTTTCCCTGTAATCATTGCTTTTAGCTGCATCCTGTAAAATTTGGCATGCTCAGTTTTCTTTTTCATTCATTTCAAAACTTTTTATATTTTCACTTATTTCTTCTTTGACTCATTGCTTCCTTCGGAGAATGCTGTTGAATTTCTACATGTTTGTTACCCATTCTCTCTTTTGAAAAAATGTTCAGAGTAATCAGTACTATAAAATTTGTAGTAGGAATCCTTCAGTGATGCATTATTACATTTTTAGACTTAATATTTTAAAAGCAGTTTTAGGTTTACAACAAAAATTGAGAGGGTGATAATGAGATTTCCTATATACTCACTGCCCCTACATATTCCTAGCTTCCTCTATTATCAACATCATCCTTGGTACTTTTACCAAGGATGAATCTATATCAAAATCATAATCACCCAAAGTCCATAGTTTATTTTAGGATTCACTCTTTGTGTTGCACATCCTATGGGTTTGGATAAATGTATAAAGACATATATCCATCTTTGTATCATAAAGAGTGTTTTCATTGCTGCAAAAGCACTCTGCTCTGCCTATCTATCTCTTTTCTTCCTTCTCTGACAAACACTGATCTTTACCATCACCAAAGTTTTGCCTTTTCCATGTCACAAAGTTGGAACCATACAGTATGTAGCCTTTTCAGATGGGCTTCTTTCACTTAGTAATATGCATTTAAAGTTCCCCTATGCCTTCCCATGGTTTGATAACTCATTTCTTTTTAGTGTTGAATAGTATTCTATTGGTCGCATGTGCCACAGTTTATATATTTGCCTCCTGAACAATATCCTGGTTGCTTCCAAGTTTTGGCAATTATAAACAAAGTTGCAATAAACATTCATTTGCAGGTTTGTGTGGACCTGTTTTCAACTCTTTTGGGTAAATAACAAGGATTGCAATTTCTTGTTCCTATAAGAGTATGTTTAGTTTTGTAAGAAACTGTCCTCCAGTGTGGCTGTATCACTTTTCATTCCCACCAGCAATTAATGAGAGAGTTCCTGTTGCTCCACGTCCTCACCAGCATTTGGTGGTATCAGTGGTCCAAATATTGGCCATTCTTATAGGTGTGTAGTGGCATCTCATTGTTGTTTTAATTGGAATTTCCCTGATGACACATGATGTGGAAAACCTCTTGTTGCAAAGACAGCATAAAGTACAACTTACTGACCAAGATAAATAAATGTCTACAAATACTCCATTATTTTCAGCTCCATCTTGTAACTGGTGACTTAGAAAGGAAAAGAAAATATATAAAGCAATACAAATGGGATGGAAAAGTGAGGGGAAAAGTCTTTAACTTCAGCTATTAGTCTATAATGGAGTTTGGTCACCAAAACGGCATCTCTTCTGTTTGATTCACTCACTTTAATTGATTTTTTCCCAAGAAGCCTAGAAGTTATAAAACATGTGCTTAGGTAAGGTATTAATTAAAAACAAACAGAATGTCATATTAATAGTGATAGTATAGATATAATCTTGAGTCCATGGAACTCAGATGTATTAGGAGATGTCAAATTCCAAGTCACCATCACCAACACACACAAACACACACATACCACTTTAGAAATGAAACTGAATCAAGGAAAGAGAAAAGGAATTAATGCTGATGAAGAGCTGTTTTGTGATAAGCATCATATTTTAGGTTTACCATTTAATTCTCACAGCAAGCATAATAGCAGAAGTTATTCTAATTAGAAGTTATTCTAATTTTATAGATGACAGTCCTGGAGCTCAATAACTTGCCTGAGATTCTACAGTTAACTATTGTAAGAACTGAGCTTGTAAACAAAGATCTGGCTGTAAACTTTATGTTTTGTTTACCATAGAACTCTATCTTAATGCAGCACTGAAAGATATTACAGGAATATATTTTCACCACTTCCCATCGTTTATTTTTACAAAATCACTGGTTTTCCAAGGGAAACACTATGCATAAAGTACCTGCATGGTTCTTGACCCATATTAGGTGCCTAAGAGTTTGTATTTTCATTCCTCCCTCCAGTCAGTCTTTCTGAGGGCAACTTTTTGATCTACACATTTTGAGTGGCTTGCCACATAAACACTTGTACTTTTAGTATCCTTAGATTTTTAAAAATGTTCAAAAATACAATGGCTTCAGCAAACCTTTGAATTGAATTCATGCTAACACACACAATACACATACACATTCATATGGACAAATTATATGCCTGCTGTGCTCATAGTATATGCATTATTCTAGCACTTTATTTTTTAGAGATTTATTTGTTTATGGCTCTATTGGGTACTTGTTGGAGCTTGGGCTCTTCGTTTCTGTGCGAGGGCTTTCTCTAGTTGCAGTGACTGAGGGCTACTAAGTTGTTGTGCATGGGCTTTTCATTGCAATGGCTTCTCTTGTTGCAGAGCATGGGCTCTAGAGCATGAGGGCTTCAGTAATTGTGGCACGTGGGCTCAGTAGTTGAGGCTCACAGGTTCTAGAGTGAAGGCTCAGTAGCTCTGGTGCACAGACTTAGCTGCCCTGCAGCATGTGGAATTTTAGTTCTTGGACCAGGGATTGAACCCATGTTCCCTCCATTGGCAGGCAGATTCCTAACCACTGGACCACCAGCAAAGTCCTTCCAACACTTGCTTTAGAAAAACAGATTTATTGAGGCAAAATTCACATACCATGCAAATCACCTATTTTTATCCTTAGTGATGGTTTTTAGTATATTCATAGATATGTGCCATGAGCACCATAGTAAATTTTACAACATTTTTATCACCCCCAGAAGAAACTCAGAACTCTAACTTTCATCTACCAATCCTCCCATCATTGCCCACCAAATCCCAGTCTTAAGCAATTGCTAAAATACTTTCTATCTCCATAGATTTGTGTCTTCTAAACATTTAATGTACATGCAATTATATAGTATGCTGCCTTTTATATCTGGCTTCTTTCACTAAGCGTAATGTTTTTTAGGCTGATCTATGTGGTAGCATCAATCAGTACTTCATTCCTTTTAATGATTGAATAATATTCCATCACATGGATATACTATATTTTGTATATCTAGTTATTGGATGGTGAACAATTGAGTTGATTCTAATTTGGAGCTATAATAAATAATACTGCTACGAATATTCATGTACAAGTTTTTGTTTGAACATTTGTTTTCATTTTTCTTGAGTGACATTTCATTTCTTTGGGAATGGAATTGCTGTGTAATATGGTAACTGTATATTTAACAATTTATGAACTGCCAGACTGTTTGACAAAGCAGCTGCATCATTTTACATTACTACCAGCAATGTGTGAGGGTTCTAATTTCTGTGTATGCTCTCTAAATTTGTTGTTGTTTGTCTTTTTGATTATAGACATCTTAGTGGGATTGCAGATATAATTTCCCTAATTAATAATCTTGAGCATCTTTTGTGTGTAAATTTGATGACATTTAACTTTTTTTAGAACCTATAATATACAAAGTGTAGTGATACAGTGGAGGATGTAGATGGAGTAGGAACAGAAACAGACCACAAGAAAGTTAGAGGGATTTTTAAGATAACCCAATTTTAATTCTGAATTCAGCCATCTACAGATTGTGTGATCACAGACAGATTACTTAATCCATTTGTGCCTCATATTCCTCAGTTGTAAAATGCATTTAATAATACATGTCTTCCATAGAATTTATAGGAATTGAATGTAATAATTCAGTCGAATGTTTGTCACATCCCTCCTTTGTGCCTTGCACTCTGTGTGTATATATTTTTCTGTATAAGTGTTAGTCACTCAGCCTTGTCCAACTCTTTGCTACCCCATGGACTGTGGCCCACCAGGGTCCTCTGTCCCTGGGATTTTCCAGGCAAGAATAATGGAGTGAGTTGCCATTTCCTTCTCCAGGGGATCTTCCCAGCCCAATGATCAAACACGGCTCTCCTGCATTGCAGACTCTCTACCCTCTGAGCCACCAGGGAAGTCCTTTATCTGTATAAACAGGTTTTATAGCAGTGTCTAGCCCCAAACCTGGCTCCACTCTACACCAATAGTGCTGGTAACAAGGAGAGGACAAGTATGACAATGTTGACAGTGCAATCAATTAAGGTGTTATTGGATATATTATCCCATGTTGTTGTGATGAAAACTCACTTTAATTTAGTGGGAGGTGTTGTAAGTAGACTAAAAGCTGAACTTGAATAGAAAGTTGGCTTCAGTGCAGTACAGATAGACTTGTCTCCTAAAAACAGATCATTGGCTTTTTCTGCCTGTTTGGTGATGTGGATCCCTGTGCGCATGTTCACCCCCGCCACATTAGTACTAATTGGCATCCTGGTAGGCAGTTTCAGCCAGGAGATCAAAGACTGAAAGGCAGAGAGCGCTGTGCCTTTGGTGAGGGCAGAGGTACCTGGGTAGAAGGCAGAGTGGAGCTCAGACACCACTGCTCTGTCTGCTGTTTGGAGAAAGATCAACATTGTAGATACCAGCCTGATACCTTTGCAAAATCATAACTATCCTTATGAGAAAGAAATTAGGAAACCAACCTGGATACTGGTCCTCAGTCCTGAGACAGTTTCTCCTGAAGGCTTTTAAGAGCACTGTGCAGGATCTGTAGGCTTTGCATTTGTTTAAATGTAAAAGAAAGAGGGGGGAAAAGGCAAACTCCCATATAAGGGTTTTGACTAGTGAAATAGTCCACTATTTAGTTAAGTCCACTTTTAATTAAGAACTAAAACACGGTAGCTGAGAATAACCTAGAAACTGTCCAATGATATGATCAACAATTCTGGGATAATATTTTTCAAATGATTTCAGATGACTAGCATTTTGGAGTTCATGTGGCTGGGTGAATTTTTAAATCAACGACTTGAGACTGATTTGTATTTTAATGGCTTGGACAAGCATCTGTAGTAGCTAAAGCAGTTGAGTTGAATAACTATAAGTGACCTTTACTCCTGGGAAAATTAACATGTGAAAATACAGCTCTACAAGATATTTATTTGTAGTACTAACACTGCTGTTGCTGCTGCTGCCGCTAAGTTGCTTCAGTCGTGTGTCTGACTCTGTGCGACCCCATAGATGGCAGCCCACCAGGCTCCCCCATCCCTGGGATTCTCTAGGCAAGAACACTATGCATACATATTTTATAATGCTTATTATAAAATGAATAAGATGTAAGAATTGAAAGATGAAGTGATAATTATTATAATTTACTTTATAATATTATATTGGGTTTTATACACAAATTTTTCCTGAGATCTCTTCAAATATGTTTTCCAGTTCATTTTCAGTATGATTAGATTTATGAAAAAGTTGTTTTACATGCAAAAATTGTTTAGGATTTTAAAACATAAAGTATACATTACTACATTATATTCAAATTGTATGTGCATAGATATACTCAAATTGTAGGTTGAGGTATTTTTTAGGAAAACATGTGTATTTTTTCGTTATCAAGTTAATTAATGGTCTTTGGGTAAACCTGAAAACTATTAAAAAAATATGTTTTAAGAATGCCAATTTTCTCAAATTCTTATTGACAGTAGGTATTATGATGTAAAACATAAGCAGTCTAGTAGGGAAATCTTCACTTTTTAACATTCTTTTAAAAATAGTCCTTATTTTTGTACTTATTTTTGGCTGTGCTGAGTCTTTGTTGCTGAGCACAGGCTTTCTCTAGTTGCAGTGAGTGGAGGCTACTCTGTTGGGGTGCATAGACTCCTCACTGTGGAGGCCTCTCTTGTTGCAGAGCACAGTCTCTAGGGCACATGGGCTTCAGTAGTTGGGGCTCCGGGGCTCTAGAACATGGGCTTAGCAGTTGTGGTGCATGGGCTTAGTTGCTCGCTGGAGTGTGGGATCTTCCCAGATCAAGGATCAAACCATGTCCCCCTGCATTGGCAGGCAGATTCTTAACCGTTGAACCACCAGTGAAGTCCTCCTTCCTATTTTTAAATTATTTCATTCGTCATTCTCATTTGTGTTTCTTTACAAATTACATGTGCCAGGTTCTATTTTTTTTTAACTGAAGCATTCAAATTTTAAAAAATATTTCAATCTGTCTTATATTAACCCTTCTTTTATGATATCTGTGACAAATATTTGTAGTTATGAATTTTTAACTTTGTATAATGCTTAAATTGGCCTTCCAAACCTAGAAATCAGATAACTACCTGCCAATTATTTTATTGTCTAGTTTTTCTTAATTTGTCCTTGTTTAATGATTGAGGAACAATACTGATAACATCAATATGACATTTTATGTTTTCATATTCAAGTAATAGTCTAAATAAAGTCTTACTAGAGTTTTCTGCTAGGCAAGCATCTTTATTATCCTATATCCAATTCCTCAGAAGAACAATCATTCCTTAGGCAGTAAAACCCAGCTATATCCTAACTCCATATTTTATGCTTTCCTTTAATTCATATCACTTTTATTGATTTAGGGTCTTCATAGAACCCTCAGATTGCCTAAAGATATTGTTAGTATCTGTTGGATTTTCCACCATTAAAAAATAGTACTTAGGAAGGCTTGGCTTAGTAACACTAAAGAATGAAATAACCTGGCATAGAATTGTTTATAAAATGATGTTAACAGTCCTACATATTTATTTTATAAAATTTAGGGAATTATCAAAATCCAGAGAGTGGAAAATTTCAAAGTATTACCCCATAATCTCTCCACACAAAGACAAAGCTCTGATAGCATTTCGGTATGTAATCATCCCATGTTTTTTTTTTTTTTTTCTTATTTATCTCTGTATATTTACATATACATTGTTGATCATACCCTATATGGGGTATTATTACCAAACTGAACTTGGGTATCCACTCACCTGCTGTGCACCAAAGCCAATTTACTGACATTGGGTTGTAGTGAGGGAAAATACACTGTTTATTTTAGGCACCAAGCAAAGAGTATGGTTGGCTCATGCTTAAACACCCCAAATTCCCTGATGGCTTTCAGGGGAGCTTTTTTAAAAGCAATATTTGAGGTGGAGGACTGAAGGATGCACAACTTTCTTCTGATTGGTTGGTGGTGAGATAATAGGTTGGTGTTTCAAGAAACTTGATCATCAGTCTTCTGGCCCCACTGAGTATGGGGGTCTAGATACTTGTGCTGAACATATAGTCACTACCCTCCATCTGGGCAGGGTGGGTATTAGTTCCTGATGAGAAACTCAAAAATATGTGTCAGTGTTGTGTACATCCCTTGAGGAGGCACTACGATTCTATCATTGAACTATTATTCCTATTACTTTTCTTGTTTAACTGGCTTTTTCATGGTTTCTGCATTCCCTCACTTGCCTAGTTAGTAACTGTGTGTGTCTGGCCTTTGGAATTCAGGGAACATTTAGAACTAAAGCCTTTTGATACAAATAACAAATGGGAGACAGAGGGACTTCTGTACCCCAGGGGTCCCTGCAGAATCCTGCTCAGTTTTAATCCCCCTTTTTCTTTGATACTTCTCATCTTGAGGGGAACAGATCCTGGATGAGAAAGGAATTAAAGTTTTGGATGGAGAGGTTAATCATAACATCAGTAGAGGAACTCAGTTTTAGAGAGACTCAGTTTAAATATTGCATCTTGATTATTCCACTTAAAATATTATTTAAAAAATGTCCCTATAAAGTTAAATATTGCTGGTTTATATGATTTAATAGCTACATAATATAGACAATCTTATATTGATCAACATTTAATTTTTCAATTTTTTTCAACCACAATAAAAATGCTTTACCAAATATCCTTATCTTATTATACATTATGAAGTACAGTTTGTGGGTCAAAGGCCATTCACTGTTAAGGTTATGTGACGCAAATTTTCCACATGCCTTCACAAAAGAATGTTTACTTGCTCTTGACCTCTATTAGACTGTGATCTTCAAATACGTAGATCCAACCTAACCTACATATTTGAAGATCACAGTCTAATAGAGGTCAATGGCAAGTAAATATACTTTTGAGAAGGCATGTGGAAAATTTGCATCATGTAACCTTAACAGTGAATGGCCTTTGATCCACAAACTGTACTTCATAACATATAATAATACTAGGATATTCAGTGAACCATTTTTACTGTGGTTGAAAAATTAGAAATCTTAAATGTTGACCAATAGAAGACTGGTTATATTATGTAACTATTAAATCATATAAGCCAGTAATATTTAACTAAATTGGAAGAGTTCAAACAGGAGATGGCAAGAGTAAACCGACATTTTAGGAATCAGTCAACTAAAATGGATGGGAATGGGCAAATTTAATTCAGATGACTATTCCATCTACTACTGTGGCCAAGAATCCCTTAGAAGAAATGGAGTAGCCCTCATAGTCAACAAAAGAGACCAAAATGCAGTACTCGGGTGCAATCTCAAAAATGACAGAATGATCTCTGCTTGTTTCCAAGGCAAATCATTCAATATCACAGGAATCAAAGTCTATGCCTCAACCACTGATGCAGAACAAGCTGGAGTTGAATGGTTCTATGAAGACCTACAAGACCTTCTAGAACTAAAACCACAAAAAGATGTCCTTTTCATCATAGGGGATTGGAATGCAAAAGTAAGAAGTAAAGAGATACCTGGAGTAACAAGCAAATTTGGCCTTAGTATTATAAAGTAAAATAAAATTTAAAAAAAGGAAGCAGGGCAAAGGCTAATGGTGTTTTGTTCAGAGAACACACTGCTCATAGCAAACACCTTCCAACAACATAAGAGAGAACTCCACACATTGATATCATCAGATGATTAATATCAAAATCAAATTGATTTTATTCTTTGCAGCCGATGATGGAGAAGCTCTTTATAGTCAGCAAAAACAAGACTGGGAGCTGACTGTGATCAAATCACGAACTGCTTATTGCAAAATTCAGACTTAAATTGAAGAACATGGGGAAAACCACTAGGCCATTCAGGTATGACCTAAATAAAATTCTTTATGATTGATACAGTGGAAGTGACAAAGAAATTCAAGGGAATAGATCTGATAGAGTGTTTCAAGATGTATAGATGGAGATTCATAACATTGCATATAAGGTGGTGACCAAAACCATCCCCAAGAAAAAGAAATGTGAAAAGGCAAAATGGTTATCTGAAGNATTACCATATGTAAAACAGACAACCAGTGCAAATTCAATGCAGGAAGCAGGGCACCCAAAGCCAGTGCTCTGGGACAACCCAGAAGGAAAGGGTGGGGAGGGAGGTGGGGGGGGTTCAGGATGGGGGTACACATGTATACCTATGACTGATTCATGTTGATATATGGCAAAACCCATCACAATACTGTAAAGTAATCATCCTGCAATTAAAATAAATAAATATATTTTTAAATCCAGTTTTAATTCTAAATATGGTAAATATTAAAAGATTGAACCCACAGAAACAAATCTTTTTTATCACATTTTAAATTAATTTTTATTAGAGTATAGTTGATTTACAGTACTGTCAGTTTCTGCTTCACAGCAAAGTGAATCAGTTATACATATACACATATCCACTCTTTTTTAGATTCTTTTCCCATATAGGCCATTACAGAGTATTGAGTAGAGTTCCCTATGCCCTTATTAGTCATCTATTTTTTTCCTTTTTTAAAAATTTTTATTTATTTATTTATTTTACTTTATTTTACTTTACAATACTCTATTGGCTTTGCCATATATTGACATGAATCCACCACAGGTGTACACGAGCTCCCAATCCTGAATCCCCCTCCCACCTCCCACCCCACAATGTCTCTCTTATATGTAGCTGTGTATATGTCAATCCCAGTCTCCCAATTTATCCCTCCCCTCACCTGTTTCCCTGTTGGTAAACATAAGTTTGTTTTCTACATATATGACTCTAATTCTTTTGTGTAATAGGTTCATTTATAGCATGTGTTAAGATTACATATATAAGTGATATCATATGATTTTGTCTTTGAGTTCACTCAGTATGACACTCCCTAGGTCCACCCATGTCATTGTAAATGGCATTATTTTGTTCTTTTTTATGAGTGAGTAATAGTCAATTATATATATGTACCAATTATATATATGCACCACATCAGCAATGCTTTTTGGGGTGGAGGCGGCACTCTATAATGTTAAGACTTCTGAGGGGTCCTGAGAGTGAAATATTTGAGCAAATCCCATGGACAGAGGAGCCTGGTGGGCTGCAGTCCATGGGGTTGCTGAGAGTTGGACACAACTCAGTGACTTCACTTTCACTTTTCACTTTCATGCATTGGAGAAGGAAATGGCAACCCACTCCAGTGTTCTTGCCTGGAGAATCCCAGGGACGGCGGAGCCTGGTGGGCTGCCATCTATGGGGTCGCATAGAGTCGAACATGACTGAAGCGACTTAGCAGGAGCAGCAGCAGTGCTAAATAGTAAAATTTAAGCGCTAATTCCTGTGCTAATTGTCAGAGTCCCTTAGGACATTGCTATTCACAGTATGGCCCTGGGACCACAGCCTTGGCCTCACCCATAAGCTTATTATAATAAGATTTTCAAGTTATCTTTTAACAAGAGTCACCATGCTCCCAACGATTCATATGCACAGTTAAAGTCTGAGGAGTATTGGACTAGCTGCTGCTGCTAAGTCACTTCAGTCCTGTCCGACTCTATGAGACGCCATAGACATCAGTCCACCAGGCTTCCCCATCCCTGGGATTCTCCAGGCAAGAACACTGGAGTGGGTGGCCATTTCCTTCTCCAATTCATGAAAGTGAAAAGTGAAAGTAAAGTCGCTCAGTCGTGTCCGACCCTCAGCGACTCCACGAACAGCAGCTTTCCAGGCTCCTCCCTCCATGGGATTTTCCAGGCAAGAGTACTGGAGTGGGGTGCCATTGCATTCTCCTATTGGGCTAGATGACACAGGAAAAGTTTCAAAGAAATGACTTTGCATAAACACAGGCAGAGGATTCAAGCTTTGCCCACTAGCCAGTATTCTAGACCACTGGTCTCAAATTCTGATCATCAGAACTCCTAGTGGGATTTTATAAAAATCTACAAGTTATTAATGAGAATTGGCATTTTTTGTGTGTATGTGTGGAAGGGTCTTTGGCAATATTCATTCAAATAAAAATTCACATATCTTTTGATCAGAAAATTCTATTTCTAGGGATTTATACTATGTAGACACTTGTGTGTGCATGTGAAGTCACTTCAGTCATGTCCAACTGTTTTCAACCCTATGGACATAGCCCACAGGCTCCTCTGTCCATGGGGATTCTTCAGGCAAGAATACTGGAGTGGGTTACCATGGCCTCCTCCAGGTGGTCTTCCTGACCCAGGGATTGAACCCATGTCTCTTATGTCTCTTGCATTGGTAGGTGTGTTGTTTACCACTAGTGCCACCTGCAAAGCCCATGTAGACACTTGTACATGTGCAAATATCATAGGTATGAGAATATTCACTGTAGCATTGTTGTGTAATATCAAAAAATGTGGGAAAGAAAATATTTTTTTAATTATTTTTAATATGAATTTATTTATTTTAATTGGAGGCTAATTATTTTACAATATTTTATTGGTTTTGCCATACATCAACATGTATCTGCCATAGGTATACACATGTTCCCCATTCTGAACACCCTTCCCTCCTCCCTCCCTGTACCATCCCTCTGGGTCGTCCCATTGCACCAGCCCCAAGCATCCAGTATCATGCATCGAACCTGGACTGGTGACTTGTTTCATATATGATATTATACATGTTTCAGTGCCATTCTCCCAAATCATCCCACCCTCTCCCTCTCCCACAGAGTCCAAAAGACTGCTATATACATCTGGGTCTCTTTTGCTGTCTTGCATGCAACCTAGATGTCCATCAACAGATGAATGGATAAGAAAGCTGTGGTACATATACACAATGGAGTGTTACTCAGCCATTAAAAAGAATACATTTGAATCAGTTCTAATGAGGTGGATGAAACTGGAACCTATTATACAGAGTGAAGTAAGTCAGAAAGAAAAACACCAATACGGTAAACTGTATACTAATGCATATATATGGAATTTAGAAAGATGGTAACGATAACAAGATTATTTTTTATTAGATGCCTGCAATTGTATCTTCTGCATCAAGAACCATATTTATGCATTGCCTGTTATAAATAAATTAACAAATCCCTAGGTAATTTAATCTTCTCATTTAATAGGTCAAGGTGGGGCTCATAAATGTGTATTTGGAGGATAAAATATAAGCCCCCTGAGTGATGCTGAGCTGCAGTTGAGTTTGGGAAGTCTTGAATTTCGTGACAGTTACTCTTAACTCTCTTCCCCATGAGCACATCACTGTGAGGAATAAAAGGATCTGTGCATGCTCTTCCCTCCTCTCCCTATGGATGATACTGCCCATCTCTCGCAGAAAATAAGATTTTAGCCGAACCCCCTTTGAAAACAGGGACTAGTGGAGGGTAGAAAATAATCACCATATGTGTTCTATTTGAATTTATACAAGATTTTATTGTCAAATTTTGGCCCCTGTCTTCAGATATAAAACAAAATATGTGCTCTGTGTGCTCAGTCACTCAGTCATCTCTGACTCTTTGCAGCCTCATGGGCTATAGCCTGACAGGCTCCTCTGTCCATGGGATTCTCCAGGCAAGAATACTGGAGTGGGCTGCCATTTCCTGTTTCAGGGGAATCTTCCTGACCCAGGGGTCGAATCCTTGTCTCTTGTATCACCTACATTGTCAGGCAGATCCTTTACCACTGAGCCACCTGGGAAACCCAAAACAAAGCATACTATTTTTAAAAGTTGTTTTCTAATAAGAAATCTATTATCTTTATAGATGTAAAGATTTTGGAGGAAAGGGCTTGCTTTTTCTATACATTGTCAATGTAGGAAATCCTTTTATGAAGAGAAAGATTTCATTTGGAATCTAGGGTTGTAGAATAATGTCCCCCCTCAAATAGTAGGAGTCTAGATGCAAAGTTGCTCAGTTTAGCAAAGCTTTTCCATTGTTCCGTAAGATTGGGTCATGTTATAGTTCATCCAGAGCTTCCTATTTCATTAAGTTGTTGTTCATTCATTAAGTCATGTCCATCTCTGCAACTCCACGGACTGCAATAAGCCAGGCTTCCCTGTCATTCACTATCTCCCAGAGTCTATTGAGTCGGTGATGCCATCCAACCATCTCGTCCTCTGTCATCCCCTTCTCTGGCCCTCAATTTTTCCCAGCATCAGGGTCTTTTCTAATGAGTCGGTTCTTCAAATCAGGTAGCCAAAGTATTGGAGTTTCAGCTTCAGCATCAGTCCTTCCAATGAATATTCAGGGTTGATTTCCTTTTAAGACTGACTGGTTTGATCTCCTTGCTGTTCAAGTGACTCTCAAGAGTCTTTTCCAACACCACAATGCGAAAACATCAGTTCTTCAGTGCTCAGCCTTCTTTATGGTCCAACTCTCACATCTGTACATGACTACTGGAAAAAATGAAGCTTTGACTGTACAGACCTTTGTCGTGACTTTTCTTCCAAGAAGCAAGCATTTTTAATTTTGTGGCTGCAGTCACTATCCAAGGTAATTTGGGAGCCCAAGAAAATAAAATCTGCTACTTTTTCCCCATTTTTCACCATGAAGTGACGGGACTGGATGCCATGATCTTAATGTTCATAATTTTGAGTTTTAAGCCAGCTTTTTCACTCTCCTCTTTCACCCTCATCAAGAAGCTCTTTAGTTCCTCTTCGTTTTCTGCCAGATGATACCATATCATCTGCATATCTGAGTTGTTGAGTGGCTATCAATAGACAGTACCTTCTTGTCACTTTAAAATACTTCTCACTTTATTCCCAGTTTATAGGTAGGAACTTTTTAATCTGAGAGTATTTGCCTGATCTATTGATTCTTGACAAATGAGAGAAATGCAAATAGAGGGATGTTCAGCAGATTGTTAACAAGGCGCTTTGAGTGCACAAGGAGATAAGAACGGTCCCCCTCAGGACTGACTGTCTAGATTGAGGTCATAATTGAAGGTCATAAATTGTCCTTTAATCTCTCTGGTTGTTATGGTGATAGAAAGGTGCTGACCTGGAAAGGGGTTATGTAATTTTACCATGGGAACATGAAGACTTCTCTATATAAGACTTTTAAAATTGTTTTTTATTTAAGTTAGTTGATTTACAGTATTTCAGGTACACAGCAAAGTGATTCAGTTGTATATATATTCTTTTTCAGATTCTTTTCCATAATAGTTTATTACAGGAGTATAGTCCCTGTGCTATAAGTAGGTCTTTATTTTACATATAGTGGTGTGCATCTGTTAATCCCAAATTCTATCTCACCCTTTCCATTTTGGTGAGTCTGTTTCTGTTTTGTATCATTTTTAAGATTCCACATGTAAGTGATATCATATGATATTTGTCGAGTTACTTATGATAATCTGTAGGTCCATTTATGTTGCTACAAATGGCATTATTTCATTCTTTTTTTTATTAAACCATTTTAAAATATAGGCCTTGGACCTAAGCAGGAGAGGTCCTGTCTTACTTCTATGGTAAGGCAGGAAAAATATCAGTTTAAAAGCTTTTCTGATAATAAAGAGGGTAGAAAGAAACTTTGGGAGGTGATGGGTATGTTTAAAGCCTTAATGGTGGTGATAGTTTCACAGGTATATACCTATCCCCAAACTCAATGAGATGTAGATATTAACTGCGTATAGCTTTATATGTGTGTGTATATATATATATCTTTATATGTGTGTGTGTATATATATATATCTTTATATGTATATATGTATATATACATATATACATATATATATATATATCTTCTGATCCTACTAGCCAAACTGATGTCTGGCTTCACAGAGGTGTTGTAGAACCAGTAAGGGCTGCAGAATATGGCGTCTCTGTACTGGTCATAGATAACACCATGTGTTTTCTTATTTTAAAACCCCCTTATTTTATTATGTGATAAACATTAGTGACAATGTGTATTTAGGAAGGGTATAAAATCCTAGTGTTTTATAGTTTTACAATTTTTTTAGCCTTTTCTTTCTGTATAGGTAATAACATATCTAATTGTTTTTGTTTGAGAGTTAAAAGTTTATTAAGGAAAGCAATTGAGGAAACATGTTACTCCAAGTTACTGTATTTTTCACAAACTTGTTTACTGTTGGACCAGCTTTACCTTAAATAGTAGCTTTATGAAACCACAAATGTGACTCCATAAACCATTTGGATAGCAGGAGAAAGTTATTAATATATTTATGTAAATTTTACTTAGATTAGTGAATATAAATAACAATTTATTACCTGAAATGTATTCTGGCAGTTCTTAGCTTTATTGGCCACTGGGAAATGCATGCTAATCTGCTTTAAGATTCTGCCAGGAAAGAATGAAGCTATGATACTTTTCTCACTCTATATTGTTGTTCATTTGCTAAGTCATGTCCAACTCTTTTTGACCCCATGAGCTGCAGGATGCCAGGCTTCCTTGTCCTTCACTATCTCTCAGAGTCTGCTCAAACTCATACCCATTGAGTCAGTGCTGCCATCCAACCATCTCATCCTTTGTGGCCTCCTCCTCTTGCCCTCAATCTTTCCCAGGATAAGAAAAATTCTGTATCAATCTATATCAATATAAGCACATTCCAATTCTAAGTTATGAGCTGTGTCTGTATCAAAGCCCAAAACATCATTATGACCACGAGAAGGTATGCCAGTTGTGCAGATTATTGGAGGCAACAATAAGTATACTTTTCACCCCAGTGCCACATATGAAGGCCAAAGGTCCCACAAGCACTTATTTAATATGCTATAAAAAGTCTCTGGATCTCACTTTACAGAGTGTGTGCTATGCTGATGTCTGGATAAATCCCAGGAGCAAGCAATTTACAATATAAATGGTTTTGATCAATAAAAGAGAGAGGCTTCAAGAATTTGGAGCTGTGAATCCCCCAAGCCCTAATAGGGGATGCGATGTGGTATTAGAAGTTAATTGCAAGACTGTGTTAAATCTGATGTTTTCACATTGCAGATTAAGGCATGGAACAGAAGGCCTCATGACAAATTGGATTGTTTAAAAAGGAAGAATGGTGATGGTGAACGGGATCAGAGAATCCAAGTCATGGGAAAACCACTTGAAGGCTTTTGACAGGTTCAGCATACAAAAATGATGTTCTGGAGTAGAGGTATGGGTCGGAGAAAGGGAAGGTGAGAGGGCAGTTTTTTCCCCATGTTTGGAGGTTTTACGCAAAGAAGAGAAACTCGATTTGTCCTTTGTAATCGTGAGAATTCAAAATGGGAGCAATGGGGAAAACCAGTTGAGGAAGCAATGAATTCTCAACTACTTCTGCATATTTTGGGGAGATAAGCAAGCTTGAGAAAGGTAGTTGGACTAGATTTCATTTTGACCTCCTTTGTTCATTAATACTTTCTAAAATCACAACTAGAATTTAGGTAAGAAATTGAAAGTATGCTTGCTTAGAGTCAACTGAAGTTACATTTAAGGTTGAAAAATCACCAGCAAACTGAAAAAAAAATAATAGAATACATCATAGCTCAGAGCTAAACTCTCTACTAAGGAAAAGCTTCCTTAATTTAATAGACAACAAAGGAAAGATAGGTAAAGAATAGGAAAAATACGTCTGTTTGACTGTATAGGACCCTATGGACTGTAGCCTGCCAGGCTCCTCTGTCAGTGGGATTCTCTAGGCAAGAATACTGGAGTGGGTTGCCATGCCCTCCTCCAGGGGATCTTCCCGACCCAAGGATTGCACCCATGTTTCTTTTGTCTCCTGTATTGGCAGGCAGGTTTTTTACACTAGCACCACCTGGGAAGCTCATGCAAGATAAATTTATACTGAAAAGAATATCAATAATAGATAATATTTATATAGCACTTACACTAGGCATTAAGTGATAAATTCACCTAATTCTCAAAATATTTCAAGTATTATTATTTTCTCTTATTATACAGATGAATAAAAATTGAGGCACAGAGAATTAAATATACTGTCCAAATAAAATAAATAGCAGATGGTGGAGCAGGTATGTGAATTCAGGAAGTCTTGGCTCTGAAATCTGTCCTCTTAATCATTACTCTCTACCACAGGTTCATAAAACTTTTTCTGTGAGGACAAGATAGTAAATATTTTAGGTCTTTCTGGCCACAAAGTGCCTGTCAAAACTATTTAGCTTTGCTGTCATAGTGAGAAAACAGCCAGAGAGATTATGTAAGAGAATGGATGTGGCTGTGTTCCAATAAAACTTTATTTATGGACAAAGAAATTTGAATTTCATGGAATTTCCATGTGTCATGAAATATTATTCTTCTTTGGATATTTTTACCAATGATGCAAAAATGTAAAAACATTCTTATTTGCAGAACATACAACAAGAGAGGCTACTAGGCTAAGTTTGGCACATTGGCTGATTCTGGCCCATAGCTTATAATTGGCTGACCCCATTTCTCTTCTACCACTCTGTAGAATGCATATAAATGATCAGTAAACACATGGAAATATGACCAGTTCATTAGAATAAAAAGAGTGTCAGTAAAAAAACAAGACATAATGAAATATTCATCAAATTCTGGTTGGGGCAAGGAGCACTTTGACAATATAATGAAAATTGTGAATGTGTATACATTTTTACCTAACAGTTTCACCTCTATACATTATCCCAAGAAGGGATTAGTCAAGTGTACAAAGATGTGTATAAAAATATGTTTTGTGGATCTTTGTTTATAATAGAGAAAAACCAAGAAGAGGATAAATCCTGAATGGCTTGAGGACAATCATCTCTTCCTCAACAGATATATTTGTAGCAATGCTACAAATGAGCTATTCACCTCATTAGTAACTAAACTGATTTTCTCATTTGCCTGGATTCATGGAAAGAGACATTATAGAATCCAAGAGCCAGAAGGGATTTCAGGAGTAAAATTTTAGTAAAATTTAGTAAAATTTATAATCCTAGGCAATAATTGCATTTAAGACATCCTCTAAAAGCATGTTTAATTGAATAATTTTAGTGATTGTAAATCCCTTTCTTCCAAAAAAAATAAATCCTTACAACCCACCTTTATTCTTTAGATAAGGGCAGATTAATTTTTTTACCACTACCTGTAAATAGCATTTTAATTCATTTATATAACCTAGAAACAA
>SJYV01010886.1:189614-228793 GCA_006410875.1 Neotragus pygmaeus | reverse complement strand
AAAGTTATGACCAACCTAGATAGCATATTCAAAAGCAGAGATATTACTTTGACAACAAAGTCCGTCTAGTCAAGACTATGGTTTTTCCTGTGGTCATGTATGGATGCGAGAGTTGGACTGTGAAGAAAGCTGAGCACCAAAGAATTGATGTTTTTGAAGTGTGATGTTGGAGAAGACTCTTGAGAGTCCCTTGGACTGCAAGGAGATCCAACCAGTCCATTCTAAAGGAGATCAGTCCTGGGTGTTCATTGAAAGGACTGATGGTGAAGCTGAAACTCCAATACTTTGGCCACCTCATGCAAAGATTTGCACTGGAAAAGACCCTGATGCTGGGAGGGAATGGGGACAGGGGGAGAAGGGGAAGACAAAGGATGAGATGGCTGGATGGCATCACCAACTCAATGGACATGAGTTTGGGTGACTCTGGGAGTTGGTGATGGACAGGGAGGCCTGGCGTGCTGTGATTCATGCAGTTGCAAAGAGTTGGACACAACTGACTGAAGTTAACTGAACTAACTGATTGCATATATATATATATATTCTCTCAATCTGTCTTGCCATTTCATTTTCAATGCTATCTTCATTTTAATACAATCTAAATACCATTTTTAAATGTTTTTAAAGAATCTTTACAGTTAAAAAAACCAGCAGAAACCACTTAAATTAAGTGATACAGATTAACATCAATAATAAGACCTATTAGGTACACCCTAATATGACTCACTGAATAGGAAACATTCTTGCATCATATTACTAAGAAAAGCATGTTCCACAATTTCATTGTGGGAAAACATCAAGTGAACCTAAATTGAGGTGCCTTATACAATGTAATTTATAGTACTCTTCAAAAGGGCCAAAAAAATAAAGAAAAGGAAAAACAGAAATTGTTTAGGTGGGTTCTGCTGGTTCTCTTCACAGTAAAGTTACTACTTTTCCTTTTATACTTAATAGCAATTTTGAAGAAAATACTTCCTGATGATGCAAACATAATGTTCTATCACTCATCATTTTGGTATCCATTATTGGATCTTGTCTGAAAAAATTTTATTACTGTCAAAAAGGGAGTTTCTATTTTTCTTATTTCTTCTACAATTATTAATGATTTAGAATAGTGCTTTTGCAAACCACATTTTAAAATTATTTGCCTTTCTCAGCTCAAAAATATATTACTCTTTGTCATCTTCAATAAACCTGATTGTCTTACTTTTCAAATTTAAGCCTATTATTGCTTAGATGGTAAAGAATCTTCCTGCAATGCAGGAGACCCGGGTTTGATCTGTGGGTTGAGAAGATCCCATGGAGGAGGGCATGGCACCCACTACAGTATTCTTTCCTGGAGAATCTCCATGGATAGAGGAGCCTGGTGGGCTACAGTACATGGAGTCACAATGATTCAAACATGACTAAGCAACTAATCACACGGCACACTCATGTTTAAATAATTAAATTTTATTTACAGTATAAATGATCTGGTCAGAATTTTTTTTTTCCTCCTATGGAGTTCCAATTGACCCAACACTGTTAGGAAGTCTATATTCTGTCATTTTTGTCTTAAATTAAGTGTGAGTGTATGTGCAGGCTTATTTCTGGTCTGTGTTCTTTTACTTTTATATATTAGTGCTGAGGTTTTTTATTAACACATTTCACTATCTTTATTCCTTGCTATGTAATAATATTGATGGCATTGCAAATAGTATCACCTTTATAATTTTGTACTCTAATTATTTGTTACTGTTATATATAAATCACATGTATAATACATAAACCAGAAATACTTTTATGTATATTTTCGAGTTCTAAAATCACTGAAGATGGTGACTGCAGCCATGAAATTAAAGGATGCTCCTAGGTGTTCACTGCTACTGCTAAGTCACTTCAGTTGTGTCCAACTCTGTGTGATCCCATAGACGGCAGCCCACCAGGCTTCTCCGTCCCTGGGATTCTCCAGGCAAGGACACTGGAGTGGGTTGCCATTTCCTTCTCCAATGCATGAAANGTGTTCACTGCTACTGCTAAGTCACTTCAGTTGTGTCCAACTCTGTGTGATCCCATAGACGGCAGCCCACCAGGCTTCTCCGTCCCTGGGATTCTCCAGGCAAGGACACTGGAGTGGGTTGCCATTTCCTTCTCCAATGCATGAAACTGAAAAGTGAAAGTGAAGTCACTCAGTTGTATCCGACTCTTGACCCCATGGACTGCTGCCTACCAGGCTCCTCTATCCATGGGATTTTCCAGGCAAAGGTACTGGAGTAGGGTGCCATTGCCTTCTCCCCTGGGTTTTAATTGGAGGGACTGATACTGAAGCTGAACTCCCATACTTTGGCCACCTGATGTGGAGAACTGGCTCATTTGAAAAGACCCTGATGCTGGGAAAGATTGAGGGCAAGAGGAGAATGGGACGATAAAGGATCAGATGGTTGGATAGCATCACTGACACAATGGACATGGGTTTGAGTGGACTCTGGGAGTTGGTGACGGACAGGGAGGCCTGGTGTGCTGCTGTTCATGGGGTTGCAGAGTAGAATACGATGGAGCAAGTGAATTGAACTGAACTGAACACCTTGGAAGAAACGTTATGACCAACCTAGGCAGCATATTAAAAAGCAGAGACGTTACTTTGCCAACAAAGGTCCATCTAGTCAAANGTGCTGCTGTTCATGGGGTTGCAGAGTAGAATACGATGGAGCAAGTGAATTGAACTGAACTGAACACCTTGGAAGAAACGTTATGACCAACCTAGGCAGCATATTAAAAAGCAGAGACGTTACTTTGCCAACAAAGGTCCATCTAGTCAAAGCTATGATTTTGCCAGTAATCATGTGAGAATTGGACTGTAAAGAAAGCTGAGAGCCGAAGAATTGATGATTTTGAACTGTGGTGTTAGAGAGGACTCTTGAGAGTCCCTTGGACTGCAAGGAGATCCATCCAGTCCACCCTAGAGGAAATCAATCCTGAATATTCATCGGAAGGACTGATGCTGAAGCTGAAATTCTAACACTTTGGCCACCTGATGCAAAGAACTGACTCATTTGAAAAGTTCCTGGTGCTGGGAAAAATTGAAGTCGGGAGGAGAAGTGGATGACAGAGGATGAGAAGGTTGGATGCCATCACCGACTGGAGGAAAATGAGTTTGGGTAAACTCTGGGAGTTGCTGATAGACAGGGGGGCCTGGTGTGCTGCAGTCCATGGGGTCACAAAGAGTCGGACAGGACTGAGCTACTGAACTAAACTGAACTGAATTGAAATTATATGTGAGGCTTAACTAGAAAAAAGTAATTAGGACATAAAATTATAAATGTGGTACCATTTTCAATTGCATCAAAATTATTACATAGCAAGGAATAAACATATTGGAATATGTAAAATATGTATATATATACTGATCTTGGAATCTAGCAACTTCCTAATTTGATTTTCATAGACTTTCTGTAGAGATTTCTACATTTTCTTCAGAATAAAATAAAATACATTTTATTCTGTATACAAATCTTGTACATTTTTTTTCAGTATTGCTTATTTTTTAGAATCTCTAATAAAATATAATAGATGGAATGATATGAATTTTGCCTCATTTTAATTTGCAGGGAAATCTCAGACTCTTCAGTAATAAGTTTAAGGTTAGCTGTAAAGAATTTGGTTGTTAGAATTACATAACTTTTTACTTAATTAATATTCCTTCTTTTCTAGCTTGCTAAGAGGTTTTTTTTTTNTGCTAGCCGACCACGGAACACAGCCCGGATCTCGGCGCAAGGCGACTGCAGCACATAGCTCGGACCTCGGCGCAGGGCAACGGTGGCACACAGCCCAGATGTCAGCACAGATGGACCGTGGCACAGAGCCCGGAACTCATCGCAAGCCGAGGGCGGAATACAGCCTGGACCTCGGCGCAGGGTGAATGAGGCACACAGCCTGAACCACAGTGAAGAGTGACCGAGGCACACAGTACAGAACTGGCCGCAGGGCGACCCTGGCACACATCACCGACCTCGGGAGATGACGACCGCGGTACACAGACTGGACATCGGTGCAGGGCGACTGCGGCACACAGCCAGGACCTCGGCTCAAGGCTAACATGGCACATAGCATGAACCTCAGCGCAGTTAAACCTCGGGACACAGCCCAAACCTCAGTGAAGGGCAAACGCAGCACACAGCCCGGACCTCGGCACAAGGCTACCGTGGCACACAGCCCGGAACGTGATTCAAGGCTACTTTGGCACACAGACCGGACCTTGGCACAGGGTGACCGCGGCACACACACCGAACCTCAGTGAAGGGAGACCACAGCACACAGCCCGGAAATATGTGCAGGNGGACCTCGGCACAAGGCTACCGTGGCACACAGCCCGGAACGTGATTCAAGGCTACTTTGGCACACAGACCGGACCTTGGCACAGGGTGACCGCGGCACACACACCGAACCTCAGTGAAGGGAGACCACAGCACACAGCCCGGAAATATGTGCAGGGCGACCGGAGTATAGATCTCGGAACTCGTCGCTAGGCGACCACGGATCACAGCCCGGACCTCGGTGCAGGGCGACCACAGCAAACAGGATGGAACTTGTCTCCAGCCGACCGGGGAACAGAGCCCGGACCTCGGCACAGGGAGACCGTGGCACACAGGCAGGACCTCGGTGCTGGGCGACCACGGCACACTGTGTGTACCTCGGCACAGGGCTATCATGGCACACAGCCCAAACCTCAAGGAAGCGCAACTAGGGCACACAGCCAGGCCTTTGGTGCAGGGCGACAGTGGCACACAGCATGGACCAGAGCACAGGGCGACTGTGGCACACAGCCAGGACCTTGGCGCAGGGCGACCGCAACACACAGCCTGGAGCTCGGTGCAGGGTGACACTGACACACAGCACAGACCTCGGAAGATGGCGACCGCATCACACAACTGGAATCTTGGCACAGAGAGATCACGGCACAGAGCCCGGAAGTCGTCGATAGCCGACCGCGGAACACAGCCCGGATCTTGGTGCAGGTCGACCGTGGCATAGAGCCCGGAACTCGAGGCTAGCTGACCACAGAACCCAGCCTGGACCTCAGTGAAGGGCGACTGTGGCAAACAGCCCAAAAATCTGTGTAGGGCAACCGTGGCACAGAGCTTGGAACTCGTTGCTAGCCAACTGTGGAACACAGCCCAGACCTCCGCACTGGGCGACTGTGGCACACAGGCCGGACCTCTGCACAGGGCGAGCGCGACACACAGCCCAGCCCATGGTGCAGGGCGACAACGGCACACAGCCTGAATATCAGTNCCGTGGCACAGAGCTTGGAACTCGTTGCTAGCCAACTGTGGAACACAGCCCAGACCTCCGCACTGGGCGACTGTGGCACACAGGCCGGACCTCTGCACAGGGCGAGCGCGACACACAGCCCAGCCCATGGTGCAGGGCGACAACGGCACACAGCCTGAATATCAGTGAAGTGCGACTGTGGCACACAGCCCGGATGTCGTCACCAGTCCACCGCGGAACAGAGCCCGGAACTCGGTGCAAAGCTACCGCAGCACACAGCCCGGACCTCAGCGTAGGTTGCCCATGGCTCACAGCCCAAAACTCAGTGAAGGCTGAGCGTGGCACACAGCCCAGAACTCGGTTCAAGGCTACCGTGGCACACAGACCGGATCTCAGCACAGGGCGACCGCAGCACACAGCCCGAACCTCAGTGAAAGGCGACCATGGCACACAGCCCAAAAATCTGTGCAGGGCCACTGTGGCACAGAGCTTGGAACTCGTCGTTAGCCAACCACTGAACACAGCCCAGACCTCCACACTGGGTGACTGTGGAACACAGACCGGACCTCTGTGCGGGGCGAGCCTGGCACACAGCCCAGAAATCTGTGCAGGACGACTGGGGTACAGAGCTTGGAACTTGTTGCTAGCCGACCGCAGAACACAAGCAAGAACTTGGAGCAGGGCGAACATGGCAAACAGGACGGAACTCGTCTGCAGCCGATGGCAGAACACAGTCCGGACCTTGGCACAGGCGACCGCGGCACACAGGCCGGATCTCGGCACAGGTTGACCGCGGCACACAGCATGGACCTCCACTCAGGGCGACCGTGGCACACAGTCCGAACCTCAGTGAGGGCCACCGCGGTACACAGCTCAACAATCTGTGCAGGGCCACCATGGCACAGAGCTTGGAACTCGTCGCTAGCCAACCGTGGAACACAGCCAGGACCTCCACACTGGGCGACCGCGGCACACAGGCCAGACTTCTGCACTGCACACAGCTCGAACTTCAGAGAAGGGCGACTGTGGCACACAGCCCGGAACTCATCACCAGCCGACCGAGGAACACCACCTGGACCATGGCGCCGGGCTACCATGGCGCACAGCCTGAACCTCAGTGATTGGCGACCGCAGCACACCACCCAGAAATCTGTGCAGGGTGACAGCGGCACAGAACCTGGAGCTCGTCACTAATTGACTATGAAATATGGCCAGGACCTCCACGCAGGGCGACCACGGAAAACAGGCTGGACTTCGTCGCAGGGCTACCACGGCACACAGCCCGGACCTCGGCGACGGGCAAACGGGTCACACAGCCGGAAACTCAGTACAGGGCAACTGCGTCACACAGCCCAGAACTCATCGCTAGCCGACCGCAGAACACAGCCCGGACCTCTGCGCAGGGTGAAGGTGGCACACAGGCTGGACCACAGCGCAGGGCGACAGCAGCACACAGGCCGGACCTCGGCTCAGTGCGACCATGGCACACAGGCCGGACCTCAGGGCAGGGNGCCCAGAACTCATCGCTAGCCGACCGCAGAACACAGCCCGGACCTCTGCGCAGGGTGAAGGTGGCACACAGGCTGGACCACAGCGCAGGGCGACAGCAGCACACAGGCCGGACCTCGGCTCAGTGCGACCATGGCACACAGGCCGGACCTCAGGGCAGGGTGACCGCATAACACAGGACGGATTTGGGCTCAGGGTGACCGGGGAAAGAGCCTGGACCTTGGCTCCGGGTGACTGCGGCACAAAGCCCGAAACTCAGTCAAGAGCGCCCGAGGCAAACAGCATGGCCCTCAGCACAGGGCGACCTGGCACACATCACAGACCTCAGGAGTTGGCGACCACAGCACACAGCCCGGACACCAGTGCAGTGTGACTGTGAAAGGCAGCCCAGACCTTGGAGCCTGGCTCCCGCAGCACACAGCCCGGACCTTGATGCAGGTTGCCCACGGCACACAGCCCGAACCTCAGTGAAGGCTGACCGTGGCACACAGCCCGGAAATCTGTGCAGGGCAACCATGGCACAGAGCTTAGAACTCGTCGCTAGCCAACCACAGAACACAGCACAGACCTCGGCACAGTGCGACCGCAGCACACAGGCCGGAGCTTGGCACAGGGTGACTGCGGAACACAGCCCGAACTTCACTGAAGGGCGAATTCAGAACACAGCCCAGAACTCGTTACTAGCCAACCGCGGAAAACAGCCCAGACATCAGTGCAGGGTGACCGCAGAACACAGCCCCGAAATCTGTACAGGGAGCCTGCGGCACATAGCCTGTAACTCGTCACTAGCCAACCACGGAACACAGCCCGGACCTCGGTGCGGGGGACCATGGCAAACAGGCCGGACTTAGTCACAGGGTGACCATGGCACACAGACCGGACCTTGGCGAAGGGCAACCGTAGCACACTAGCCGAAACACAGTGAAGGGCGACCGTGGCACACAGCCAGTAACTAGTTTCTAGCCGACTGCAGAACACAGCCCGGATTTCGGGACAAGGCAAACGTGGAACACAGGCCAGACCGAGGCACAGGGCGACCACGGAACACATCAAGGACATCGAGCAGGGCGACCGCTGAAAACAGCCTGAACCTCAGTGAAGAATGAAGGTGGCACACAGCCTGAAACTCAGTGAAGGGAGACTGCAGCACACATACTGGACCTCGATGCAGGGCGAGCTTGGCACATAGCATGGACCTCGACCGAAGTCGACCACGGCAAACAGCCCGGAACTTGGCACAGGGCGACCGCTGCACACAGCCCGAACCTCAGTGAAGGGCAATCGAGGCACACAGCATGGAACTCGTCACTAGCTGACCGCGAAACACAGCACGGACTTTGGCGCAGGGCGACCGCAGCACACAGTCTGGAATTAGATGCAGGGCGACCGCGGCACACATCCCGAACCTCAGTGAAGGGCAACCGCGGCACACATCCTGGACCTTAAGTCAAGGCAGCCCTGGAACACAGCACATATGTCGTCAGATATTCCCTGTGGCACACATCCAGGACCTCGTTGCAGTGTGACTGCGGCACACAGGTCGGACCTCTGCTCAGGGCGACCGTGGCACACAGCCCGAACATCAGTGAAGGGCGAATGTGGCACATAGCTCGAAACTCGTCACCAGCCGACCGCGGAACATGGCCCGGACATTGTTGCAGGGCGAGCTTGGCACAAAACTCGGAGGTCAGCGCAAGGCAACCGTGGCACACAGCCCGAACCTCAGTGAAGGGCTACCACAGCACACAGCCCAGAAATCTGTGCAGGACAACAGTGGCACAGAGTCTGGAATTCGTTGCTAGCCGACTGCGGAACACAGCCCGGACCTCGGCGCAGGGCCACTACAGCAAACAGGCCGAAACTTGTCTCAGGGCAAGCAAGGCATAAAGCCCGGACCTCCCTGAAGGGCGACCGAGTCACACAGCCTGACACTCAGTGAAGGGAGACCGCATCACACAGCCCACAACTCGTCACTAGCCGACCGCGGAACACAGTCCAGACCTCGGCACAGGGCAACCGTGGCAAACAGCCCGGACCTTGGAATAGGACGAACGCGGCACACAGCCCGGAATTCTGTAAGAAGCTACCTCGGCACACAACCCGGACCTCGGCACAGAGGGAATGAGGCACAAAGTCCGGAACTCATCGCAAGCCAAGGTCGGAACATAGCCTGGACTCGTGGCAGGGTGAACGCGGCACACAGCCTGAACCACAGTGAAGAGCGACCGAGGCACACAGCATGGAACTCAGTGCAGGGCGAAACTGGTACACAGCACGGACCTCGGAAGATGGCGACCATGGCACACAGACCGGACATCAGCACAGGGCAACTGCGGCACACAGCCCAGACTTGGGCGCAAGGCTACAGCGGCACACAGCCCATGACTCGGTTCAAAACTACAGTGGCATACAGACCAGACCTCGGTACAGTGTGACCATAGCACACAGCCCGAACCTCAGTGAAGGGAGACGGCAAAACACAACCTGGACTGTCTCTTATACACATCTCGCATAACACANTAGGACGAACGCGGCACACAGCCCGGAATTCTGTAAGAAGCTACCTCGGCACACAACCCGGACCTCGGCACAGAGGGAATGAGGCACAAAGTCCGGAACTCATCGCAAGCCAAGGTCGGAACATAGCCTGGACTCGTGGCAGGGTGAACGCGGCACACAGCCTGAACCACAGTGAAGAGCGACCGAGGCACACAGCATGGAACTCAGTGCAGGGCGAAACTGGTACACAGCACGGACCTCGGAAGATGGCGACCATGGCACACAGACCGGACATCAGCACAGGGCAACTGCGGCACACAGCCCAGACTTGGGCGCAAGGCTACAGCGGCACACAGCCCATGACTCGGTTCAAAACTACAGTGGCATACAGACCAGACCTCGGTACAGTGTGACCATAGCACACAGCCCGAACCTCAGTGAAGGGAGACGGCAAAACACAACCTGGAAATCTGTGCAGGGCGACCGGGGTACAGAGCTCGGAATTTGTCACTAGCCGACCATGGAACATAGCCCGGAACTCAGTGCAGGGCGTCCATGGCAAACAGGATGGAACTCGTCTCCAGCCGATGGCGAAACACAGCCCGGACATCAGCACATGGTGACCACGGCACACAGGCTGGTCCTCTGTGTGGGGCGAGCACAGCACACAGCCCGGAAATCTGTGCAGGGCGACTGGGGTACAGAACTCGGAACTTGTCGCTAGCTGACCGCGGAACACAGCCTGGACCTCGGCACAGGGCGACCGCGGCACACAGGCCAGACTTCGGCGCAGGGTGACCGCAGCACACAGCACGCACCTCGGCACAAGGCGAACTTGGCACACAGCACCGATCTCGGGAGATGGTGGCCTTGGCACACACCCTGGACATCAGTGCAGGGCAACTGCGGCACACAGGCCGGACCTCGGTGCAGGGTGACAACGGCACACAGCATGGGCCTTGGCTTAGGGTGACCACAGCACACAGCCCGAACCTCAGTGAAGGGCCACCATGGCACACAGCCCAAAAATCTATGCAGGGTGACCATGGCAGAGAGCCTGTAACTTGTCGCTAGCCAACCGTGGAACACAGCCCGGACATCGGCACTGGGCGACCACGGAACACAGGCCGGACGTCTGTGCCTGGCAACCGCAAAACACAGCCCATACCTCGGCGCAGGGCGACCGCGGCACACAGCCCAAACATCAGTGAAGGGCGAATGTGGAACAAAACCCGAAACTCGTCACCAGCCCACCACGGAACACGGCCCAGACATTGGCGCAGGGTGAGCTTAGCACACAACTCGGACATCAGTGCAGGGCTACCGCAGCACACAGCCCGAACCTCAGTGTAGGGTGACCACAGCACACAGCCCAGAATTCTGTGCAGTATGACAGTGGCACAGAGTCTTGAATTCGTTGCTAGTCAACTGCGAAGCACAGCCAGGACCTCGGCACAGGGTGACCACGGCACACAGCCTGGACCTCAGCGAATGGCGACCATGCACACAGCCCGGAATTCGGCACAGGGTGGACCTCGTTACAGAGTGACCGCGGCACACAGCCCGAACTTCAGTGAAGGGCGAACAAGGCACACAGCCCGAACTCCAGTGAATGGCCACCGCAGCACACATCCCGGACCTCGATGCAGGGCGACCCTGCACCAGCACGGACCTCGACCAATGATGACTGCGTCACACACCCCAGACCTCTGCGCAGAGTGACTGCGAAACAGAGCCTGGAACACTTGGCTAGCTGACCACAGAACACAGACAGAACTTCAGCTCAGGGCCACTACGGAACACAGCCTGGACCTCGGCACAGGGCGACCTTGGCACACAGTCCGGACCTCGACACAGGGCAACCGCGGCACACAGCCTGGACTTCGGTAAAGGATGATCACAGCACACAGCCCGGACCTTGGTGCAAGATGACAGTGGCACACAGCCTGGTCATCGAGCAGGGCGACAGCGGCACACAGCCCGAGCCTCAGTGAAAGACAACCGTGGCACACAGCCCGGAACTCATCACTATTCGACTGTGGAACACTGCCCGGATTTTGGGCACTGCGACCTCGGCACACAGACCGGACCTCGGTGCAGGGTGACTGCGGCACACAGCCCGGAGTTCGGGACAGGATGAACGGGGCACACAGCCCGGACTTTGGCGCAAGGTGACTGTGGCAAACAGCCCCGACATCGAGCAGGGTGACAGCGGCACACAGCCCAAACCTCAGTGAAGGGCGACCGCGGCACACATCCCGGACATCGGCGCAGGGCAATTGCAGCACACATCCCGAACCTCAGTGAAGGGCGAGCAAGGCACACATCCTGGACCTCGAAGAAAGGCGACCCTGGCAAACAGCATGGACATCAGCAGATTGCGACTGCGGCACACACCCAGGACCTCGTCACAGTGTGTCCGTGGCACAGAGCCGAGAACTCATCACTAGCCGACCACAGAACACAGCCTGGATCTCAGCGCAGGGTGACTGCGGCACACAGCCTGGCCCTGACGCGGGGCAACCATGGCACACAGCCCGGACCTTGGTGCAAGGTGACTGCAGCACACAGCCCGAACCACAGTGAACGGCGATGGTGGCACACAGTCTGGAAATCTGTGCAGGGCGACCACGGCACAGAACCCGGAACTCATCGCTAGACAACCGCAGAACACAGCCCGGACATTGGCGCAAGGCGACCGCAGAACACTGCCCGGATCTTGGGGCACGGTGACTGCGACACACAGCACGGACCTCGGAGCAGGACGACCACGGCACTCAGACCGTACGTCGGTGCAGGGCAACACTGGCACACATCATGGACCTCAGCACAGGGCACCTGCGGAACACAGCCCGGGCCTCGCCACAGGGTGACACTGGCACACAGCACGGACCTTGGCTGATGGCAATCGCAACACACAGCCTGGACCTCGTCGCAGAGTGACCCCATCACAGAGCCTGGAACTCTTCGCTAGCCGACCGTGGAACACAGCCCGAACCTCGGTGCAGGCCGACTGCGGCACACAGCCTGGTCCTCGGTGAAGGGCGACCGCGTAACAAAGCTCAGAAATCTGTGCAGGGCGATCGTGGCACAGAGCTCAGAACTCGTTGCAAGCCAAACGCGGAACACAGCCCGAACCTCATGGAAGGGCGAATGAGGCACACAGCCTGGAACTCGTCGCCAGCCGACTGCAGAACACAGCCCGGACTTTGGCGCAGGGCAACTGCAGAACACAGCTCAGACTTTGGTGAAGGGCTACCGCGGCACACAGCCCGGACCTCAGTGAAGGGCGACCACAGCAAACAGCCCGGACCTCGACTAAAGGCGACCCTGGCACACAGCACTAACGTAGGCAGATGGAGACTGCGTCACACACCCCGGAGCTTGTCGCAGTGTGACTGCAGCATAGAGCCCGGAACTCATGACTAGTCGACCACGGAACACAGCCTGGACCTCACTGCAGGGTGACCACAGCATACAGCCCAGATCTCTGTGCCAGGCGACTGTGGCACACAGCCCTGACATCAGTGCAGGGCGACACCGGCACACAGCACGGAGCTCGGGGATGGGCGAAGGTGGCACACAGCCCAGACCTCAGCACAGGGTGACACTGGCACACAGCACGGACCTAAGCTGATGGCGACCACATCACACAGCCTGCACCTCAGCGCAGAGTGACTGTGGCACAGAGCCAGGAATTCTTAGCTAGCTGACCGCAGAACACAGCCAGGACTTCGGGGCAGGGTGACTATGGACCACAGCCTGGACCTCGACACAGGGCGACTGTGGCACACAGCCTGGACTTTGGCACAGGATGACCGTGGCATACAGACCGGACTCGGAGCAGTGCGACCGAGGCACACAGCCCGGACATCGAGCAGGGTGAGTGTGGCACACAGCCTGTACCTCAGTGAAGGGCCACCGCAGCACACTGCCCAAATCTCAGTGAAGGCCGACCGTGTCACACAGCCCGGAACTCATCAGTAGCCGATCACGGAACACTGCCCGGATTTCGGCACACTGCGACCTCGGCACACAGGCCGGGCTTCGGCAAAAGGCGACCGTGGCACACATTCCGGACATCAGCGCAGGGCGACTGTGGCACACATTCTGAACCTCAGTGAAGAGCGAGCAAGGCACACATCCCGGACCTCGACAAAAGGTGACCCTGGCAAACAGCATGGACGTCGGCAGATGGCGACTGCGGCACACACCCAGGACATCGTCGCAGTGNCACACATTCTGAACCTCAGTGAAGAGCGAGCAAGGCACACATCCCGGACCTCGACAAAAGGTGACCCTGGCAAACAGCATGGACGTCGGCAGATGGCGACTGCGGCACACACCCAGGACATCGTCGCAGTGCGACCACGGCACAGAGCCTGGACCTTGTCACTCGTTGACTGTGGAACACAGCCTGGATCTCGGCCCAGGGCGACTGCGGCACACAGCATTGCCCTAACCCAGGGCGACTGTGGCACTGAGCCCAGACCTCGGTGCAGGGTGACCGCAGCACACAGCCAGAAGCACAGTGAATGGCGATGGTGGCACACAGCCCAGAAATCTGTGCAGGACGACCACGGCACAGAGCCTGGAACTTGTGTCTAAACAACCGCGGAACACAGCACGGACCTCGGTGCAGGGCGACCGCAGAACACAGGCCAGATTTCGGCTCAGGCCGTCCAGGGCAAGAGCTCGGAACTCAGCGCAGGTTGCCCATGGCACACAGCCCAAACCGCAGTGAAGGATGACCATGGCACACAGACCGAAATTCAGTGAAGGGCGACTGTGGCACACAGCTCGGAAATCATCGCCAGCCAACCGCAGAACACAACCTGGACCTCAGCGCAGAGTGACTATGGCAAACAGGCCGGAACTTGTCACAGGGCGAGCAAGGCACACAGCCTGGACCTCCACGAAGGGTGACCGAGGCACACAGCTCGAAACTCAGTGAAGGGTGACCACATCACACAGCCTGAAACTCGTCGCTAGCTGACCGCAGAACACAGTCCAGGCCTCGGCACAGGGCAACCGAGGCACACAGCCCAGACTTCAGAAGAGGGAGACCGCAGCACACAGCCCGGACCTCTGCAGAAGGCTACCTCGGCACACAGCCTGGGCCACGGAACAGGGCGACCATCACACACAGCCGGGACCTCGGCAGAGAGGGAACGAGTCACAGAGCCCGGAACTCGTCACAAGCCGAGGGTGGAACACAGCCTTGACTCGTCACAGGGTGACTGCGGCACACAGCGCGAACCACAGTGAAAAGCGACTGAGGCACACAGCATGGACCTCGGTGCAGGGATACCCTGGCACAGAGCAGGGAACTCAGAAGATGGTGACCATGGAACACAGACCAGGCATCGGCGCAGGGCAACTGCAGCACACAGCCCGGACCTCGGCGCAAGGCTACCACGGCACACAGCCCGGAACTCGGTTGAAGGCTACCGTGGCACACAGACTAGACCTCGGCACAGGGCGACAGCGGCACACAGCTTGAACCTCAGTGAAGGGAGATGGCGACACACAGCCTGGAAATCTGTGCAGGGCAACCAGGATACAGCGCTCGGAACTTGTCGCTAGCCGACCGCAGATCACGGCCCGGACCTCGGCATAGGGCGAGCATGGCAAACAGATGGAACTCGTCTCCAGCCGATGGCAGAACACAGCCCGGACATCGGCACAGGGTGACCGCGGCACACCGGCCAGACCTCGGCCCAGGGTGACTGCAGCAACAGCATGGACCTTGGCTCAGGGCGACTGCAGCACACAGCCCGAACCTCAGTGAAGGGCGACCGTGGCACACNAAACAAAAGAGAAAATGGAAGGAAGCTTCCTATCTACCACAAACGGAACCATTAGCTATCGCATCTGTAAAGCACCCTGTACTTCCTTCAAAGGTTTTTTCCTGCATTTAACATACATCAGATTTGAGGACACAGCATAGAATGGTTCCACACTCGCAGGGAGTATTACCTGCTCTGACTTAGACTAACATTCTAATTATTTTCTCCTCAACACCACACATTAGTTGAGATAAGCAGTTTCCAGGGCACAGGAGTGTCTTGGTCTTGGATTCATGATCTAAACAAGAAAACATGTTGTGGCATAGTTAATGTTTCCAAAAACAGCATGTGTGTGTACATATATATAAATCAATAAGATCACACAGTGACTCCAGGTGGATTATATATATATGAGAGTTAACTCAGGCAAATTGATAAGAAGTCCAAGCTTAAGGCCCTTTTAAGGAGGACGTAAACATTCTTTTGCCTTAGACAAGTAGGCCATATGGGCAGCAGTATCTCTTGTTCAAGTACACGCCTTTTTTTGAGCTTTGGATGTACGTTATGGGAGAAGTGAAATGAAGTGAAGTCGGTCAGTTGTGTCCAACTCTTTGCGACCCCATGGACTGTTGCCTGCCAGGCTTCTCAACCCATGGGATTTTCCAGGCAAGAGTACTGGAGTGGGTTGCCATTTACTTCTCCAGGGGATCTTCCCAACCCAGGGATCGAACCCGGGTCTCCCACATTGTAGGCAGATGCTTTACCCTCTGAGCCACCGAGGAATCCCATACTATGGGAGAAGGTCTGGGCAAAATTTTCACAGCCTTGAGGTATTTTCTTTTCTATTCTCAGCAGCTAGCAGAAAAGTATAGAAGGCTCCACTTACACTAGTGAGGCAGGTACTCTCCTGCCCACTTCCAGTGCCTCTATCCCTGTTACTTTAATAAAATCTACACAAAGCTCTGAGTGATTGAGACTGCCTTTGGTCCCAGAGTTAAATCTCCTTGGGAGACCATGAATCCAGCAGCACTGATCATCATTCACAATAAGCTGTTGTCTATGTGTGTGTGTGTATACACATACACACACATGGGGGAGGAAGGACACATGCTCGGTTAAAGCAAGGAAGCATTATATGCACTTGAGTAGCTACTAAGGTATCCTACACAACTTACAAGATGTAAACAACTCAAAATCCTAGGTGCTCACCCAGGCTTTTAGCTGTAATTGTTGTTTAATCTAAACGGAGCTTCCCTCTAAAGAAAAAATATCTCATTCATTCAATCAATGATTATTTATTGAGCATATTTGACATTTGTCACTGAATGTTTTGGGCTTTATGGCTATTCACAAAGCCATATTGGGTTTGTAAGCTGTTGAGCCCTGTGCAAACTTTTTATACTATAAATCCATTTTAATTTTTCTATTTAACAACTTTTTATTTTATATTGGAGCATAACTGATTAACAATGTTGTAATAGTTTCAGGTGGACAGGGATGGGACTCAGTCATACATATTCATCTATCCATTATTCCCCAAACTTCCCCCCATCCAAGATGCCACATAACATCAAGCAGAGTTCCTATATAATAGGACCTTGATAGTTACTCATTTTAAATGTAACAGAGTATACATGTCCATCCCAAAGTCCCTAACTATTCTTTCCCCCTAATCCTTCCCCCCGCAACTGTTAAGTTCATTCTCTGAGTCTGTTTCTGTTTTATAAATAAGCTCATTTGTATAATTTCTTTTCATATTCTGCATATAAAGATTGTCTTATATTTCTCCCTCTCTACCTGACTTACTATAGATCCATTTTATATTACTCTTGTGATGATTGTTTCAAGTTTAAATTTTATTAGGAAAATACAGGAAGTCTGTTCCATTGTGAAACAATCTTATTCTAAGAAATTAACATTACTTAAAAAAAATTTAAGCTAAAAAATTATCGCTACTAACTTAGAACTTAAAGTCTTAAAATACTTTTAAACAGATTAAGCGTTTAAAAAACACAAAGCATACAATTTCTGTATAGTACCTAGTAACACCTAACTGGATGGATGAGTTGACCGAGGCACAAAAAGGTGGAGACACTTGCTCACAGATTTATCTCCACTGTTAGGGAACTCCCAGCTCCTTCCACACCATTCTGGAGGGGCATATTCAGCTGTTAAGTGGATAAGCTGAAGCACCAAAGGCAGAGTAATTTATCACAAGCAGAGGATGGAATTACTGTCAAGGAAAGAGAAAAGAAGTCATGACATTGTGTGTGTCATAACAGAAAGCTAAAACACAAGATGTGATTTTTTCCCCTGTCTGCCAAGGCTGCAAGGATGTAAGCAGTCCCAACCTATTGTGAGTCCAATGACTGTGGGCCTCTGGAGATACAAAGTCGCCACAGGTCAGTCTATGTGTGTGATTTACTGTAAAATGCAAAGGAAAACAAGCTTCTAGACTTATGTTGCTTCTTGGCCCCTATTTGCATATTATTAAGGACGTTTTCAGAACAGGAGGCAATCAGCTTACAAAAATGAAAACCTTAATAATTGCAAGAACAGCATTTAGTAGCAGCTATAATTACAAAGCCACTTGCACCCATTTTAGTAACTGCCCTTCCTGAATACAACCTGCTGAAACTTAATTCATGGGTAAAGAAATGAAAAAAATACAGCAAAGGGAACTCAGGAGATGAGGCAGAACACCTGCTCTGGTAAATGCACAGCCTTCAATCCAGCAAAGCTAACTAATGGTATTTTCTCTCTAAATATGCTCTTTTCTGCTTTGGTTTGTACCACTGACTTTTCCTGCAAAGCACTTTCTCCTGCTGTCAATGTCTGACTCTTTCCCCACCTCTGAGATGTAACTCAGATACCCCTCCTTCACCCCACCTACCACCACCTTCCCTTCAACCCCCCAGAAGCCCTCTCCTGCTTCCACTCACTCTGAAAACCTGATCAAGACCTTTCTTAGAATCCATATCATTTTCTTCACTGCACTATACATTTATGTATTTACTTAGTTTTTTCTACTGAAATATACTCTCTGAGGGCAGTATCTACATCAGATTCACCTTCAGGTTCCCGAAGCAAGAAATGAAGGGCCCAAATAGATGATATCACACATTCACCAAGTCAATGGATGAATGAATGACCAGAATGGGAATACTAACAATAGCAGCAAGCACTTCTCTAACTGTATAAAAGGCACCATTCTGAGTGCTTGTCGAAAATATATTAATGCACCTTATTTTTATCCGGATCATTCTACGATAAGTAATGCTCTAAGTAAAGGAGGAAATCCTCCAAAGGATCCTCTCCTCTGAGGCATATTTCACTGTGGGGACTATCATTCCTGGAAGAAACTACAATGTACAGAAAAGAGTTAAAAAACAAAAGAGGTGGAGCTGATACATAACACAGCAATGTAACACAGGGAGCAGTAAAACCTAGCTAACTGGTATTATCTGTATCACTCTTACCATTCTGCAGGTTAAATACTTCCTCCTTTCCCGCTTTCTCTGCCCTCCTCCTACCGCTCCGCAATGTTCTCACTGCCCCCATGCGCGCACACACACCCGCCTCCGGGAACGCACAGGGCCCCGGCTTTGTGTCACCAGAGGGGTCAGAAACCTGCAGCTCTTCCCTCAGTGCCACCTCCTCCCCCCGCCTCCCACCACCTTGTCTTCCCTCCAGTTCCTCTGGNCATGCGCGCACACACACCCGCCTCCGGGAACGCACAGGGCCCCGGCTTTGTGTCACCAGAGGGGTCAGAAACCTGCAGCTCTTCCCTCAGTGCCACCTCCTCCCCCCGCCTCCCACCACCTTGTCTTCCCTCCAGTTCCTCTGGAACCCCCTCCTGCTTCTGCTCACCCCCTAAAGATCCGACTAGACCCTTCCTGGAACCCGTATCATTTGCTTCACTGCACTATACTTATGTATAACACGGTATCAGCCTTTCTGTCTTTGACACAGATGGCCACCTGGCTTTGCTAAAGATAAAAACAGACCGAGTACCCTGGCAACTATGATACTGCATGATGCAGGCTAACTATGAAAGGTGATAGGGATACCAGGATTAGGTAAAAGTGCAGATGCTTAAACTTTGCATACAGATTACTGTTAGGTCCTTTACACCAGAGCCACAGACATGGGACACACGGTCCTATGAAGTCAAAGATGGTTTAGCCCTTAAGCCAGTCAAAGGGATGTGCCACCTACACAAGAACACAGAATGGTTTTCCCCAGTTTGCCTTCTTCAGCTGTGACAGTGTCCCAGAGCTCTCATCCTGCTTCTTCCACCGAGGACAAACACTTTCCTGTCTTCCCTCTGCTGTGACACCATGCATATTCACCATATAGCCTTGTCTAGAGAATCACACCCATCTGCAGATGGGCCTTAAAGCCATGATGAAAAACCACCATCCACTCTCCTTCAGAGTGGGACTAACAACATCTCAAATAAATCATTATCCTCACTAGTGCTACCTCCAGGGAAGGAAAACAAGTGCCACAGATGGCGGGATTGTTTCCCTCTCGGTATAATTATAATTAGAAAAGTGACTAAGATGCACTGGGGGATTGAAATTTTAAAAGTTTCAAAAAGTGAACGTTTTAGAAGTAATTTTATACTAACAGCATTATAAGCTTTTATCATGCTCAGGAAACGAAAAATGTCTCCCATAAATTATCTCATCACAATATCTTGTGCTGTGATGTCATGGTAAATGTGATGTTTATGTTGTAAGTAGGAAAGATGAGCCACAGGGCAATTATGTAACACACTAATCAAGGCAAATTAGAAGTGGTANTACCGCTGCACACAGCCTCAACTTCAGTGAAGGGTGACTGCGGCACACAGCCCGAACTTCAGTGAAAGGCAAATGCAGCACACATCCCAGACCTCGACGCAGGTGCAGGGCGACCGCGGCATACAGCCAGTAACTCGTCGCTAGCCGACCATGGAACACAGCCCGGACTTCAGCACTGGGCGACTGCGGCACACAGCCCTAAACTCAGTGAAGGGCGACGACGTCACACAGTCTGGAAGTCGTTGCTAGCTGACCGCGGAACACAGTCCGGAACTCGGAGCAGGGTGACCGTAACACTCAGCCCAGACCTAAGCACAGGGCGACAGTGACACATAGGCCGGACCTAGGCACAGGGTGACCATGGCACACAGTCCAGAACTTGGCGCAGGGTGACCACGGCACACAGGCCAGACCTTGGCGCAGGGCGTCTGAGGAACACAGGCCAGACATTGGCTCAGGGCGACCGTGGGTCACAGCCCGGATCTCAGCACAGGGGGATCATGGAACACAGCCCAGACCAATGGGGAAGGCTACCGCGGCACAAAGCCTGGACCTTGGCAAAGAGGATCCACTGCACAGAGCCGGGAACAGGTTGCAAGCCGAGGGCAGAACACAGGCGGGACATGGGCAAAGGGCAATGGCAGAACACAGCCCAGACTCGGGAGATGGCAACCACGGCACAGAGCCCGGATCTCGGAACAGGGCGACCGTGGCACACAACCCGGACTTCTGCTGATGGCTACAACGGAACACAGCCCAAAACTGGGTTCAAGCCTACCGAAGCACACAGGCTGGACCTCGGCCCAGGGCAACTGCGGCACACAGCGTGGACCTCAGTGCAGGGGACCGTGGCACACAGCCCAGACCTCGGTGCAGGGCGACCGCAGCACACAGCCCGAACCTCAGTGAAGGGCGACCGCNCACACAGGCTGGACCTCGGCCCAGGGCAACTGCGGCACACAGCGTGGACCTCAGTGCAGGGGACCGTGGCACACAGCCCAGACCTCGGTGCAGGGCGACCGCAGCACACAGCCCGAACCTCAGTGAAGGGCGACCGCAGCACACAGCCCAGAAATCTGTGCAGAGGGACAGCCTCACAGAGCCTGGGACTCATCACTAGTCAACTGCAAATCACAGCCAGGACCTCAGCGCAGGGCGAACACAGCACACAGCCCGTACCCCGGCAAAGGGCGACCGAGGCACACAGCCTGAAACTGAGTGAAGGGTGATCGCGTCACACAGCCCATAACTCGTCGCTAGCCAACCTCAGGACACAGTCCCGACCTCAGCGCAGGGTGAAGGTTGCACACAGGCTGGACCTCAACGCAGGGCGACAGCAGCACACAGGCCGGACCTCGGCGCAGGGCGACCGTGGCACAATGGCCGGACCTTGGTGCAGGGTGACCGCGGAACACAGGCCCAATTTCGGCTCAGGGCGACTGGGGCAAAAAGCCCGGACTTTGGCTCAGGGCGACCGTGGCACACAGCCCAAACCTCAGTGAAGTGCGACCAAGGCACAGAGCATGGCCCTCGGCACAGGACGACCCTGGCACACATCACAGACCTCAGGAGTTGGCGACTGCATCACACAGCCCAGACACCAGCGCAGGGTGATTGTGAAACACAGCCCAGACCTCGGAGCAAGGTTACTGCAGCACACAGCCCGGACCTTGGCACAGGTTGCCCATGGCACACAGCCTGAACCTCAGTGAAGGCTGACCGCGGTACACAGCCCGGAAATCTGTGCAGGGTGACCGTGGCACAGAGGTCGAACTCGTCGCTTGCCAACCGCGGAACACAGCATGGACCTCGGCACAGGGCAACCACGGCACACAGGCCGGATCTCTGCACAGGGCGACCGCGGAACACAGCCCAAACCTCACTGAAGGGTGACTGCAGAACACAGCCCGGAACTTGTCTCCAGCCAACCACGGAACACAGCCCATAACTCGGCACAGGGTGACCGCAGAACACAGCATAGAAATCTGTACAGGGAGCCCACAGCACAGAGCCCATAACTCGTCACTAGCCGACCACGGATCACAGCCCGGACCTCGGCCCAGGGCGACCACAGCAAACAGGCTGGACCTTGTCGCAGGGCGAACACGGCACACAGCCTGGAACTTGGCAAAGGGCGACCGTGGCACACTGACCAAAACACAGTGAAGGGCAATCGCGGCACACAGACCAAAAATCTGTGCAGAGCGACCGTGGCACTGTGCTCGGAACACATCGCTGGCCAACCCCAAATACAGCCCGGATCTTGGCACAGGGCGACCACGGCAAACAGGCCATACCACGGCGCAGGGTGACTGCGGCACACAACCCGGACCTCAGCGCAGGGCGATGGCGGCAAACAGCCCGAAATTCTGTGAAGGGCGACTATGGCACATAGCTCAGAAATCTTCGCCAGCCAACCGCGGAACACAGCCCTGACCTCGCGCAGGGTGACTGCGGCACACATCCCAAACATCGGCACAGGGCTACCACGACACACAGCCCGAACCTCTGTGAAGGGCGACAGCAGAACACAGCCCAGAAATCTGTGCAGGGGGACCGTGGCACAGAGCATGGAACTCGTCGCTAGCCAATGGCGGAACATATCCCGGACCTCGGGTCAGGATGACTACAGCAAACAGGCCAGACCTTGTCACAGGGCGAGCAAGGCACACAGCTCAGAACTTTCTGAAGGGCTACCAAGGCTCACAAGCCTGAAACTCAGTGAAGGGCGACTGCGTCACACAGCCTGGAATTCGTCGCTAGCAAACAGCAGAACACAGTCCGGACTTCAGAGCAGGGTGACTGTGGCCCTCAGCCCGGAACTCTGCACAGGGTGACAGCAGCACTCAGGCCGGACCTCATAACAGGGGGACAGTGGCACTTAGGCCGGAACTCGGCACAGGGTGACTGTGGCACACAGGCCGGACATCGGCTCAGGGCGACCNGTATGCAGAGTACATCATGAGAAATGCTGGGCTGGAAGAAGCACTGTGAATTGTGGTGGGTTTTTGGTTCACTGGTTCCCTTCCTCATGAGAGGTGGGGTTTTTTGTTGTTGTTTTTTTTGTTTTTGTAGTGTGAAGCTGCTTCCTATCTACAAGGTTTCAGTGAGGATACTTATTGGGGAAATGCCTATATTGGGGGCATTGATCAACTCTTGTGGAAATGACAGCTCCTGCCTCTGCCCCCTCAGAATGAGTCCGTCTGGGTTCCCCAGACTGGTGAGGACCCCCATCATTCAGGACTGCAGAAAGAGCCAGGCTCAGGGCATCCCCAGGGCCCTGGGGGTTGCCAGCCGCGTCTGGCAGGTTGGAAAGTCCAAGGAATCAGTGTTGTGGGTTCCAGCTCCCAATCAGCCACTTCCCAGCTATGCAACCTTGGACAGCTCACTTAATTTTGCCGATCCCGTTGTAGCAGAGCTCCTGCCACAAGATCAGTGCTTATCTATGGCAATTCTATCTTCTGTCCCCAAGCTTAAGTCAGAAGTCATGTGGTCCCAGTGCCTTTCCAGACTGAAAAACTTCAGCCCCTACCACACTGACTTGCTGCGATGCCCACGTGCTAGGGCTCTCTGCAGGACAGCCACCACCACCCCTGCCCCCCCGCCAAGATAAAGGGCTGTGGTGTCCTGAAGAGGAGCAGGAAGGAGGCCCTTTGGGGAAGTGGCTGCCCGGCAGGCGACACAGATCTGTGTGATGCAGAGCCGCCCCGCAGGGCTCTTAGCTCTTCCTTCTGTGCCAGTGCTCTGTCATGTCTTCCAGAGCCTGCAGGTTCTGTTCCACATCAGAGAGGGTGGCAGAGATGGAGGTGATGCACTGAGAGATTCTGGGCTGCTGACTGCAGCTCTGGAAGTGGAAGCCTGCCTTCAAATGTCGGGTTTCTGCTGGTCTCCAGGGCTCTCTTCTCTCGGTTTTCATCAGAGCTTCAGCCTGGTAGCAGCAGTAGAACAGCTGTGCTGTGTTTGCTTTACAAATCAGGGATTTGAGGTGAAGGTATTTCCTTTTAGTAAGGCTTGATGGTGACATTCAGGCAATCTGAAAAAAAAAATTTTTTTTTTAATATTTAGGGATGAACTTGCTCCTTTCAAGTGGAATGAACATACTTCTGAGCAAAATCACCCTTACCAATATCCCACTGTCTGTCTCTATCTGTAACCACACGGCAGATGGGGCCTGAGGGCAACACTGGAGCCTTAAGGTGTCTTTATGTGTGTTTACAGGGGAAGCACAGCGAGGTTTCTGAGGCCGCCAGTGATTAAGCAAGCCCTCTGGCGGGTGAGCGCGTGTCACCCACGGTGTTGCTGTGCAGCCGGCTGCAGGAGAGGACAGGCGATGACAGAACTAACTCTTCCACCCGCTGCATCCCTAGCCTCCATGGACTGGAGTGACCTGTTTCACTTGATGAATCTGGACCTGGGGTTCTCGATCAGCACTGTCGACATGTAGGGCCAGGGTGTCTCTTGTTGTGAGGCTGTCCCGTGTGCCTCGTACATGTTTAGCAGCATCTCTGGCCTCTAGCTTTCAGGTTCCCATAGCATTTCTTCATCCTGTGGCAACCAGAGATGTCTCCAGGCATTGCCAGATCTCTGGGGCAGATCTACCTTCTTTGGGAAAAAATACTGATGTCAACATAAAGAGTGTCTTGGCAGAAACATTAATTAGGATGTCATTTGAGGACATCCCAGTCTATTTGTGACCCCATGGACTATTCAGTCCATGGATTTCTCCAGGCCAGAATACTGGAATGAGTAGCCATTCCCCTCTCTAGGGGGTCTTCCCAACCCAGGGATCGAACCCAAGTCTCCTGCATTGCAGGCAGATTCTTTACCAGCTGAGCCACCAGGGAAGCCCAAGAATACTGGAGTGGGTAGCCCATCTCTTCTCCAGGGGATTTTCCTGGTCCAGAAATCGAACTGGGGTCTCCTGCATTACAGGTGGATTTTTTTTTTACCAACTGAGCTACCAGGGAGACCCCTCTGACCTCAGGATCCCATCTTATAGTTATTGCTTTCCTTTTACCAAATGCTTTCCCTCAGCATCATTGCATGCTATTTTATAGCCAAATTACAAAACAAAACCCCTAAACTGTGTATCTACAAAGGGAAGATTGGAGTCCAACTGTGGTACCCCTAGCATGAACAGGGATTGGGACATGATGACTGCTTAATTGATGTTTATCATCTGCAGCAACATCTTTGTAAAACACGGGTCTAAAGTTTAAACTCAAAGTGTATCAAGCAGGACAGCAGTGTTTATTTCGCATCTACCAAATGCTCAGCATTGAACTGCACTTCGTTTATTTATTTTTGACTGTGCTGGGTCTTTGCTGCTGCACGGGCTCTGCTCTAGTTGTGGAGAGTGGGCTGCTCTGCGGTCGCGATGCACAGGCTTCTCATTGCAGTGGCTTCTCTGGTGGCAGAGCATGGGCTCTAGGCATCCGGGAGCCAGTAGTTGTTGCACGTGGGCTCAGCAGTTGCGGCTCCAGGGCTCCAGCACGCAGACTGAGTACTTGTGGTGCATGGGCTTAGTTGCTCTGTAGCATGTGGAATCTTCCCTGATCGGGTATAGAACCTGTGTCTCCTGCATTGGCAGATGAATTTTTTACCACCGAGCCACCAGGGAAGCCCTTGGACCAGAATTTTGAAGGTTAGTATTATTCCTCTGACAGATCATAGTGAAGCAATGGACGCTTGAAGTGATTTTTAAGAAATAACAGTTCCTCCCAATTTGAACATCAAAACTTGTTTGCCTGTAGTTGTTTGGAAGTACTCAATTATATGTGCTGATTTTAGCTTTACTATAAGAATGTAAAAGCCCAGACAATTGCCAGTAAGAGAACCCTGAGAAAAGAAGAAAATGTCAGAGCTAACAGAGTGATCTCCAAATACAAGAAAGCCAGGTATTTTTAGCATTTTATCTTTATGTATTCAGAAATAATTGCATTGGCATATTGCTTAAGAGATTTGCCATACTACACAAGCCAGTTTTGAAATATTTATATTATAACCTGACATGAAACCAGCTCAGCAGAATGCCAGCCACGTAGTTGATTCACTCGTAATTGAGTGGATATTGTTGAATGTACCATTCTTAACATAGTCCAGAGTAGGCGGAAATTTCTGCTTATGTGAACTTTATTAACCTTTGCAAACTAAACAGAGTGGAAATGAATGATAGTGTAATAAGATCTATTTTAAAATTCAGCTGCCCAGTTAACAATGCTTATTTGGCTTTATTTTCTACATAACCTATTTAATTCAGAATTAATTCAGTAGAAAGGATTTGTTGAGGCCCCTGTTGATTAAGCATTTGTTGAGTAATTACTGTGAGTAATACCTGAATCATACCATCCCAAAATGTTAAAACAATTCTGAGCATTTGAGGAAAAAAAAGTTTCTGTTTTTTTCTGTGCTTCATCATAACTCCCTGTGTGTGTAAACAGAAGGCTGAGTGAGGTCTCTTGTTTCCTGCTTATTTGGTTATCTGGGGAAGCTATGAAAACTTGTGATTCCTAATTTCTATCTTGTAGATTCTGATTTAGTAAGTCTTGGGAATGGTATTTTTAACTCTCTCGCTTCTCCTTGCTCCCCAGGATCAGGCAGCTTCCAATGATCAGGCAGCTTGGGAGGAGGGGGAGGTGTCACTGAATTTGGTTTCTTTGCATACCTATACTACCTTTTTACCTGTTTTCTTAACCATAGCCTTTTCTAACCGAAAAGCTTATATGCAAACTTTGAGCAGGAAAAATCATTGATCTTAGTCCTCTGATTCTACTAAACTATTTTGAATACCTAAGGTTAATTTTTAAAATTTGAGATAATTGCAGATTCACGTACAGTTGTAAGAAACATTGCAGAGATCCCATATATCTGTTACTGAGTTTCTGTCATTGGTAATGTTTGGCTAAAGTTGATATGATATCACAACCAAAATGTTAACATTGACCAGTCAAGATACAGCACCTTTCCATCGGTTCAGACATGCTCATGTCTTAGTCCATTCGGACTGCTCTAACAAAATGCCATAAACTGAGTGGCCTATCCACAACAGATTCGTTTCTCATGGTTCAGGAGGCTGAGAGTCCAAGACTAAGGTGCGAGCATGGCTGCCTTCTGATGGTCCTCTTCCTGGTTCAGAGCTAGCACTTTCTCAAACGATCGAATGTGGCGGAAGGGGTGAGGGACCCCTCTGGAGCCTCTCTTGTAAGGGTGCTGATCCCATTCTTGAGAGCTTTACTCTCATCACCTAAGTAACTCCCAAAGGTCCTCCCACTTTCTAATACCATCATTTTGGGGAGTTAGTGTTTCAATATGTGAACCTTGTGGGGACCGAGACATTCAAACCATAGCACATCACCTTGCCCTTCTGTAGTCACACCTGATTCCCTTCCACACACAGCCTGCTACCCGGCCATAACTGTTGACAACCAATAGGCTGTTCTCCGTATCTGTGATTCTGTCATTTCATAAATATTGTATAAATGAAGACATGTAGTTTATAGTCTTTGGGGATTGTCTTTTCACTCCATGTAATCCTCCAGAGGGGCTTCCCTGGTGGCTCAGATGGTAAAGAATCTGCCTGCAATGGGGGAGACCTGAGTTTGATCCCTGGGTTGGGAAGATCCCCTGGAGGAGGGCATGGTAACCTACTCCAGTATGCTTGCCTGTATAATCCCCGTGGACAGAGGCGTCTGGTGGGCTACAGTCCATGGGGTCGAAAAGAGTCTGACATGACTGAACGACTAAGCACTCACACACAGGATCCTCCAGAGATTCATCTAGTTTGTTGCACATATCAATGGTTCATTCATTTTTGTTGCCAAGGAGTATTCCTTGGCATGGAAGCAGCAAAGTTTAAACATACACCTGTTTAAAGACATCTGGCTTTTCTACTTTGGGGCTATTACCAATAAAATAGCTATGAAGATTCATGTATAAGTTACTGTATAGACATAAGTTTTTGTTTCTCTGGAATGAATGTCCAGGAGTGCAGTTGCTGGGTCATAATGATATCTGCATGTTTTAATTAAAAAAAAAAAAAAAGTTGCCAAACCATATTATAGAGTTTAAGTGCATTTAAAATTCCCACTGTTAATTTATGTGATCCAGTTTCCCTATTTGGCTATTTCGCTAGCCAACATTTGGTGTTGTTATTATTTTTTTGTTTGAGCTGTTCTGATAGAAATACAGTGATATCTCACTGTAGTCTTACTTTGCATTTGATTGATGACTGGTAATGTTGAATATCTTTTTCTGTGCTTATTTGCCATCTGTATATCCTCTTGAAAGGAATGTGTATTCTGCTATTGTCAGATGGAGTGTTCTGTAAATGCTGATTACATTTGTTGGTTGATGATGATGAAATGAAATTCATATTCAGGACAAGAAAAAAATGAGATGTAAAATTTTTTTCAGCCCATTTGGGCCTCCCAGAGCCCTCCCCTATAGTATGTATTCTGCTTCTGCATAACTAGACCTGTTTAGGAAACAACATTCCTTCTTCTTCTAGTAGGAAGTCACCATGATCACGACTTGCTTTGTATGACTTGTTTCTTAACCTGCAGTTTCTACTGTTGTGTAAACAGTTGATATGTCATTTGATGAATAACTGTTTGTCTGCAAAACTTGTGGAACTGTGCCTTGACCTCTAACAGGCCCAATAGTCCTCAAGAGCTTTCTGAAAGAATGTCTCCTGGGTTATAGTCCCCAGGTCTTCAATAAAAATTTTCATTGTTTGCTTAGATCAGCTGTTGATTAGTTTTTCATCAGTAGTGGTTTTGTTGAACTCTTCTCTATCCTTATGGGTTTCTGTTGTTCTATCAGTTGCTGTGCGAGAGGTGTTGAAATCTCCGACTCTGATGGTGTATCTGTCTATTTCTTCTTCCAGCCCTTGTCAGTTTTTGTTTCACGTGTTTTGCAGCTCTGGTGTTTGAATGTGCATACACATTCAAGATTGCTGTGTCTTGGGGACTTCCCTGGTGGTCTGGTGGTTAAGACTCCATGCTTTTAATGCAGGGGGCGCGGGTTCATCCCTGACTGGGGAACTGGGATCCCACACGCCACAAGACTGCTGTGTCCTGCTGTGAGATTACCCTTTTATCTTCATGCCCCTCTCTGTCTCTAGCCATCTTTTCTGAAGTTTACTCTATCTGGTGCTTTCACATCATATTTTTGATCCTCTGGTTTGGGTTTTATAATACAGACTTTTCGTCCTTCTTTTTTAGGAATATATCATTCGGGTACAAAGAGGAATTTCCACAGAAAATAGCTGGCAGGTAAGCCCTTTTTTTTTTTTTTTTTTTTCATAGGAAAAATATTTAAACAAAATTCTGGCCTGGCAAAAACTAATACGTAAATATACATAGTATTTCTTTTATAAAACTTTAGATCTAAGACATCTCTTATAAAAGGCTTTTCTGTTCTCAGTTGTTTGGTTTAATTCATGTATGATGTTACCACAGAGATTAGGAATGTGTTCCCCAGTTGGACACAGAATAAGCAGAGTAGGCAACTGCCTTGTTTTGTTCCTCGTGTTGAATAATTCAAGCCTTCTCCCCTGAAGCCATGGTGTGGGTAGGGCAGGTTAGTAGTCAGTCCACTAGTTTGAAAGATGAGATAGTGCCCTAGACATCGTGCGGTTCGGATGCTGATTCCATGGACTCTTAAATCTAGTCATGGGCAGTTTCTAGGGCTAGGTCCCTCACTGACCACGGGCAATGTTTAGAGCTCCCAGGCCTGCTCAGAGAAAGAGAACTTCCTATATAGATCTAGAGGTCCTTTCCATCCCAGTTGACTTGCAGAGAGTGGCTGAATTCTATACAGGAGCCATTTCTTTCCTGTTGTAGTAATTATAATGACTTCTGTGTTCCATCTTCCAAAAGTCTTACCTTGTCCTTCACAGCCCGGCTTGAACCTTACCTCTCACCTTAAGCAGTCTTTGACCTCAAAGGCCCGTACTTAGTCTTATATTTGCCTGAAAATTCTAACTATTTTTAGTTGGAATAATTATAACATCACAGACTTGATGGACATGAGTTTGAACAAGCTCCTGGAGTTGGTGATGGACAGGGAAACCTGGCTTGCTGCAGTCCATAGGGTCACAAAGAGTCCGACACGACTGAGCGACTGAACTGAACTGAATGTTTATTGTTAGGCACTGGCTCAAGCACGTTAATTCACTTAGCCCCGTTAAAGCCAGTTCTGTGCCATCACATTAGCCCCATTTTACATTCAAAGGGCAAGTAGCTAGTCCAAGATCACACTGAAGTTCATGACAGAACAAGGTTAGAATTCAAGTATTCTCTGTGCCACCTTTTGTTCCCTTGCACTTATTAGGTATGGCCCCATGCTTAACTTTTTGATATATATGTATGCCAAGCAGGCCCAAGGACAGTGTCCTACCAGAAAAATCAACCTTATATGTAGTCTTGTAAATCCAGTGCTTTAGAGGCCTGGGGAATACTTAATAAAAATGTAGATACTTAACCTCCTGAATTTGTTTCCCTTTGGGTGGGTAGGGTCCTCGATGATCTCCAAGTAGTTCTGCACACTAATATTTGAGAATCATCAATAAACATTAGAAAAACTATTTGAAAGCCAGATAGCGTCCTTCTCCTCTGACTGAAGAGCTAGTGTAATTTGCTGTGGCATGATCAGTGACACCAGCATAACTAAGAGAAAAGGTGTGGACTGTTGCCAGGAGGGGAGTTGGTGAAGGGTGGTCCCGGCAGGTGCATCCAGCCTCTAAACTGCTGTGATCTCAGAGAGGGGCAGCTTTATTCAGGGCAAAGATGGAAGAGCTTCAAAACTGTCTACATCCATTTACTTTGTTTTCATGTTCAGTTAAACTTTTTTTTTTTGGTAAATTATTAACTCATCTTTCTAGTTAACTAGGTGCCTAGGTAATTGAAAAAAAAAAATTAAAGGGCTGTTCACCCTCAAAACATCATCCTTCTCTCTTACCTCTTGGCATCTTGTGAATTTGGCGGGCATTAACCAGTTTCCCACGGCCCAGCCAGCTCTGGCACACTGCTCAGTCTGTTTCCTGGGGCTGCCAAGTGAAACAAGTTAGGCTCCAGGCGTGAGCCCTGCTGCCCTCAGTGCAAGTGCCTTGACTCTAGAACACCAATAAGTATTAATTATGGAAATGAAAATTGATGGTTTGTGCTGAATCAAAACACCACTGTTTTCTTTCTTACAGATTATTAGGAGATACAGTGACTTTGATTTGCTGAACAACAGCTTGCAGGTAATTATTCTAAAACACCAATGACACACATTTATTGTTTGGGATATCTTAGAGAAGTGGGTTGGAAATGGCAACATCAGAAACAAGAAGTGATCAGATTTCCCTACCAAAGGAGATAAGCTCATACTTCAAACATGACTCTAAAAATAAACTTGGGGAATAAATGTCATTTATAATAGTCACCATACAACCGGCTACTTTTGTGCCAGACTGCGTCCTTAACCACAGTGATGGGATGCTGTGTGTTATCTCCTTTTCCCAGGTTAGAAATGCCTAGATGGATTAATAGAATTGTTCACTGAGAGCGGGGACTCTCAGACTCTTAAACTAGGTCACATAGTCAGCAGTACAGATCAGCACTCAGCAGTAACCTGAGATGCAGCCTTTTTCAGCATTAACTTTTTTCTCTTAAATATGTATTTCAAAATCCCTTTGGTTAAATGTTTGTAACTTGGTGGCCATAATGGAAAGAGGGGTGAGCTGGAAACACATCTGGCTCTGCTAGTGTCGCAGGGTCCTAGGGAAGTGTGGCCCCCTAGGGCCTGGCAGCACTGCCATGCCCCACCGGGCAGATGGGCCTTCAAGCGCCAGGATTATTGAAGCCCACTGGGGCTTCCCTGGTGGCTAAGGCCATGATTCAGGAAAGAATCTGCCTGTACTGCAGGAGACCCGGGTTCCATGCCTGAGTCGGGAAGTTCCCCTGGGAAAGAAGTGGCGACTCACTCCAGTATTCTTGCCTGGAGAATTCCATCGAGAGAAGAGCCTTGGTGGGCTACAGTCCATGGGGTCACGAAGAGTCAGACACGACTGAGGGACTAACAGTTCACTGTCACTTTCATTGGGCCTTTATTGTATCTCAACTTTGAATGGTGGCATAAACCCTTGAACCAGCGTGCTTAGCTCACAACCGGATCACCCGGGAGGTGCACTGTCTCATCACTGATTCTGAGTGATCTCCGATCCTGTCCACAGAGGGCAGGAGGATGGAGGGCTGGGAGGGAGTGTCATGCTGCCTGTCCATCAAAAGGCCATTTTTCACTGAGCAGCCTTCGGAAAAAGAGCGTCTATAGAGTCCAGACTTTCACGTTATTTGCTGAAATGCTGAAATAACTTTCACGTTATTTGCTGAATGCCATGTTCTCCATCCAACAGAACTGGCCCGAGTATCTGCAGACCTCTATGTCATTGACATGTGGTCTTGCTTCACACATGTTGTCTGTCTCCAGTTTAATTGTAGTGTGACCAGTTTAAATATCCAGATAGAATTTCCACAGAGATCAGATTCTCAGAGATGGCTTTAATTGGTTTCACTTGTGGATTTTAAGAGCATAATCTTTCTACTCAGACAAAAACTGGGTGTCTGATGACTATTGTAGGTGAGCCGCTGACTGACATGCTGTTTATTCCAGCAGTAGATCTTCCCCACAAGGCTCTCCAGACATTTCCATGTGCTCAAAGTGGTATGAACATCTGGGAGCTAATGTTGGGCCTACTATGTGCTTTCACCTTTATGCACAAGTGACCCCTTGCCTGATTTTAAAAGAAAGGGTCGTGATTTTGTACAGTGCTATTCAGCCAGAGCTGAGTAAGAATCGTAAGAGAGATACTTCTGAAATAGAAACTGCTTGGGCCTAGACCCCAAGAATATGGGGTGGGAAGGAAAGTCTTATCTCCTGTTTGTTCTTGCTTTGGGGATAGAAAGTTGAATCTCCATGACTATTCAGTTATGGCCTTATTTAATATAATAGAAATTTATTTTTACATCAGTGTAATTTTCCCCTTTAAAATGGGCACTTTCAATGTGCAGCTTATTTCAAATGCAAATATCCACGTGTATTGATGCTGGCTTGTGTTGGACAGGATATGGCCAGACAGCACTTCAGTGGGAGGTTTTCCTGGATCCAAGTAAACAGACAGAAGAAAGTACATACAACTTTTTGGCAGCAAAATAATTTCAAAACAACCTCCATAAAACAGACCCCAAAGACTCCAAAACCACAAAATAAAACTGTAACTATGAATTTCAGTTTCTGATTACCCTTCTGACAGATAAATGAGTTCCTGCTGAAGGAAGAGAAATATAATACACATATGCAGGGTTGTTTGAATACGATAGAAAAAATATCTAAGTGAAATAAAGCAGTGTGTAAAAGTATACATGCAATATAATAATTACATGAAATGTTTAGGAAAAATGGTTGGGAGGAAGCATACCAGAATGTTAACAATGGGGACCTCCAGGTGGCAGGATTATGGGTTCTGTTGTTTTTTTTTCCCCCTGGTTCTTTGTACCATTCTGTACTTTCCAAGTTCAGTACAAATAAGCACGTGCAAGTTATATAAGTGGAAAAACAGAAGAAGAGCTATATTTTCCCAATTTTTTGTAGCGAATATATCTTGTGATAACAGTGAAGAGAAACCACTACCTTATTTTAAAGGCACCATCAAAATCAATGACCATGAAGGGATATAGAATGAGACACAGGAAAAGACAGCGGCAGGAGTTACAGTGATGAGAACTGTAGGGGACCCTCAGGCTTGAGAGGGGGACCCAGCCTCTGCCTGGGCTCTGGGACTTCCTCTCTGTCCTCACTGTCTCCATACGAAGCTAAGAGGCTGAACCAGATGACTTTGCAGGTCTCTTATAGCACAGATGTTTTGTGATTTGGTTTCACTGCCCATTTTTCACATGGGAGAGACTCTACTGAACACTGAGGGAAAATGGGGACAAATTAGGCTCTGATGAGCACTTAGCGCTCCTTGGAATACTTGCTGGAATGGAGTTCAAGGCAATTTGCAGATTATTAACGGAAGTGGCACATCAGCTGATTCAGAGGTAGAAGATTTTTTCCTCTAGGCAAAAAAACCCTAGTTTTATTGAAACGGATAGAGTTTGCCATGGAGTTTAGAAGTTTTTGCTAGGCTGGCATGGGTCAGGTTACGGGCTCGAGACCCCACTTGGGCTGTCAATCCCACTTTGCTTTGTCGCTCTGCAGGTGTTACGAGTAGAGGAGCTCTGGGGACTTCTCTGCCGGCTTTACTGTTCTCTTCCTTTATACAGGGAACTCAAGAACGGAATCCAAAGGGCACTTTAAAAAGGGAACAATTTTTTTTAAAGTGTCATGATGAGGTGCCTTTGCTTGAAGCCATCCCTGTGGAGGTGTCTAGGAAGTCAGTGGCTGAGGGCCTTCATCATATGTGTGCTAGTATTCTCTCGCCCTCCTTTCTAACAAGTCACGGGAGTTCTAAACTTGATATTCTGTGATGGGTAAGCATCTGAGAAGTTCTGGGAGAAGCTGAAAGAGAAAGTTAACTTCTCTTGAATGCTAGCCTCCTGTCAAAGGCAAGATTTTAAAATCACACAGACACTGCAAAGTTTCAGTGCCTGAAGAAAAATTTCTCGTGAGAACCCAAACCGGGGCAGAAAAACACCTGCCATGTGCCTGCAGACTGACATGGCAGAGACACTCTACTCAGAGCTGTCGGCAAAGAATTTTTTGTTTCACCTGATGATTTTGAAGAGCCGATGAGGTAACTGGGCAGAGCAGTCCATTTCAGTTCAGTTCAGTTCAGTCGCTCAATTGTGTCTCACTCTTTGTGACCCCATGGACTGCAGCACACCAGGCATCCCTGTCCATCACCAGCTCCTGGAGCTTGGTCAAACTCATGTCCATCAAGTCGGTGATGCCATCTAACTATCTTATCCTCTGTCATCCCCTTCTTCTCCTGCTTTCAGCATCAGGGTCTTTTCCAGTGAGTCAGTTCTTCACATCAGGTGGCCAGAGTATGGAGCTTTAGCTTCAGCATCAATCCTTCCAATTAATATTGAGGACTGATTTCCTTTAGGATGGACTGGTTGGATCTTCTTGCAGTCGAAGGGACTCTCAGGACTCCAATACCACAGTTCAAAAGCATCAATTATTTGGCACTCAGCTCTCTTTATAGTCCGGCTCACACATGACTACTGGAAAAACCATAGCTTTGACTAGACGGACCTTTGTTGGCAGAGTAATGTCTCTGCTTTTTAATATGCTGTCTAGTTTACCTAAAGAGAAATGATGCTTGACTTAAAAAATAATAATAATTTTTTTTTAAGCTTGGAGGTCACCAAGTTTGAAACAGATCGCTTATCTAATTCATTCTGACATCCCCACTATGAGTGAAAAATAGCCCTATTNTGCTGTCTAGTTTACCTAAAGAGAAATGATGCTTGACTTAAAAAATAATAATAATTTTTTTTTAAGCTTGGAGGTCACCAAGTTTGAAACAGATCGCTTATCTAATTCATTCTGACATCCCCACTATGAGTGAAAAATAGCCCTATTGGGGTTTAAATCTGATCTTGTCAGATGTGACTTTCCATTCTGAGTGACCTGGGCTTCAGCTGAGTCTGCTCTTGAATGAGTAGTGCAGGCAGATGTGATGATATTGGCTGATGGTATATATATATTTTAATCCTTATTGTATATATGTAACTCTGATGAGCAAAAGTGTTTTTCTTTTTTTAATTGAAAAATAATAAATAAGATATTTTAACATTTCATAGTATAGAATTAAAAATTAATTGACCAACCCACTTCCAGAGGTAGCTACTCTAAAGCAGGTAGAGTAAGTCCTTTTAGACATTTTTCATGTATATGTAACTGTATGCCTGGGCTTACACATAGGTGCACACAGACATGCAAACTTATTAAAAGAGTTTTTTAAAGAAATAAATCAATTATATTTTCAGTAACACATTACCATTGATTCCCTTATATTACTCAGTGCTCATGAACAAAAATAATAAAACAATTGACTTGGATTGTACTAGATGAGTGATGTGCTTTCTTCATAACTTTGCTTTTCTATTTAGTTAATAAAGAAACTGCTATTCCATAAAGCGTAATTGTATGAGAAAGGAAAACAGCCTGAAGTTGAGTGTCTTATCTGGCAGTGAATTTGGCCATGGTTGAAAATTCACTCTGTGTTCTGACATATTTTCATAAGTATGTTGTAGAAACAGGCAGTTCAGAATTATCAGCCAACCTTTTCATCTTGCCTAATTCAAGTTCAAGGCCTAATTCAAGTTCAAGGTTCAAACTTGCCTAATTGCCAAGTTCGAGATCTTCATTGTTTGAAAAAATGGAGTGAAGCAGGCTCAGTTAGGTTTGCTCACATGGATGATTTAGATGACATGCTTGTCTGAATTCAAGATGCCTTTCTGTTTTAGACCTTTCCCTAGATGAGTGCACATGCCACTTGGATCACTCTAAGCACAAGGGTAGACTAGTACTGCTCTTTGAAAGCAGTGTTTTGCTCATTAAATTGTGATACCAATCTGATTCTTTGTTTTTTAAGTTTAAAAAATAGACTCAAAGTTTTAAATGATCTGGAAAATGATGTAGATTGCACACCTGCACTTACTTTTCCTTTCTCCCCAAGCCACTCTAAAACAGCAGTAAATTTGATCTTGTGTGTGTACATACACACAGACACACACAGACACACACCCCTTCAAGGACAAATAGAAAATTATAACAAAAACATTAAAAACTAAAAATCCAGTGGATGAGAGCTAACTAATTAAGCAGATATGGGAAGGCAGAATTATGAGATGGCAGTAAGGGTGGATAAACCCATTGGGTCCCAGTTTTCACCAAAGAACCTCCAGAAGATTGACAGCACCAAGTGCTACCTCCAATGTGGGGTGAGGTCAAGCTAAAATCAGGAGTTGAAAGTATGTTTCAGCAGTTGGATCCCCACAGCTCCCCATCTGAGCAACTTATGCCTGCTCTTCTCCAGTGGAGAAACTGGGTTTTTTGCCTCTGGAGAGGGTTGAACATTCTTTGGACTGGAGAATGCAGGCACAGTTGGATATATTTACATAAAAAAGAGGAGACTTGTCCAAATAAAGACACTTTTTATTAACGTGCAAGGTTTCAAACAATTCTCCCTTTCTTAGGAAGCTGACAGAGGGTATCTCCACCAAAAGTGAGGGGATTATCTAAGATAAAGGCAGGCATGGATATAGAAATGGGTTTTAGCAGGAGAAAGGGCAGAGGCTTCTCTAACATGGTGCTGAAGGGAGGTCCTGGGACGCCCGTCTTGCGGCAGGTCTAGGGACCACCTGTCCTGCTTGGAACAGGTTGCTGGATTCTGGAAAGTGCTCTTCAAGAAGATGGCATTGATTCATCTTTGTATCTCAGTGTGTTGAAGAAAGGCTTAGATGGAGAGTTTGTAGTTGAAGAGAAAAGTAGAAAAAAAAAGTTGACTGGAAGTAGTAGTAAGCATGCTATTTGACTCAGTTGTGAGTATTGTTTGCCTAATGTGAGCATGCATGCTGCACTTATTTAAATGATAGCATCATGATATTGGAAGAATTAGGTTTAGAATGTGTGTGGACGAGATTAGGTCGTGAAAGAGAACTTAACCCGCATCTCCCATAACGAGAAACTTGCAGATAATGCCTAAAAGTGAAAAATCGAGGCATAACAATGTAAACCGTCACTTCTTCCAAAAGATCGGCTGAAAGAGTTGAATGTGGCCGCCACCTTTGGGGAGTGGGGAATAGATATGTCACCTTTCGGCTGGGGTGGTGGGGGGCAAGCATCATGGGACTGCCAGCGGTAATAAACAAAAGTATTTGACTCTCGGAAAATATGTTCATGTGTAAATTTCATTTAAAAAAATTAACTCTTAAAGTGCTACACTTAGTATTTTATCAGTTCTAAGATGTATGGGTTTTCACATTTTTACAATATGACTGATTAGGATGTATCCTGAAATGTTTTAGACCTAAAGAAACCTGTTGGCTCAGGGATTCTGCTATTCTGTCTTATTTGGGGATGACGTGAGTATAATACTTTTCTTTTTTCTTTTTAATTAAAGATTGCAGGCCTAAGTCTACCTCTTCCTCCCAAAAAATTGATTGGTAACATGGATCGTGAATTCATAGCTGAGAGGCAGAAAGGTCTTCAGAACTATCTCAATGTTATCACCACAAATCATATCTTGTCTAACTGTGAGCTGGTTAAGAAGTTTCTAGATCCAAACAACTATTCTGCAAACTACACTGGTAAGTAGAGGGATCTATCAGCTACAGCTACATTCCTGGGACAAAAGAGGCATTTTTCTTTGCCAGAGATAATATATGTGGGACAAACTCTTCTTCCAGATGGGGAGATGTGTTCTAGGGCATTTAGTTCAGTTCAGTTCAGTCGCTCGTCGTGTCTGACTCTTTGTGACCCCATGAATTGCAGCACGCCAGGCCTCCCTGTCCATCACCAACTCCCNTTTTTTTTTTTTTTTAAACCTAACAGTTTACTAATTACAGAGTTCCTCAAAGGCAAAGTCCATGTCTTATCTGTCATTTTTGTGCCTGTCAGCATCCAGCCTGAAAGTTTAGGATAACTGCTAATCATTCAGGTTTTTTTCCACTAAAATTCAGGCTTTAGATCCAGAAAACTTGTTCTAGCTGTGTGATCACTCTGAATCTCGGTTTCCTGGTTTCCTGTAAAAAGAGAGGAATATGTAACTTGGATAAAAACGCCCAGCCAGATGCTTGATAAACACAGGCACCAGGCAGAACTTGGTTCTCTGTCTCATTTCCTGAGTGTTGTGGCTGGAGGTTTTCCTGACTGGCTAGAGATCTTCTCCTCAGTCAGAGAAGAGGGACCCTCCTTTTTGTCTAGGTACCTGTTTTGCGTGGCACGTGTAAGATGTAGCNAGTTTTGACAGTCTCAATTGTGTCATCTGCAGCCTTAGGCTAGGTGTCAGTTCCTCCTTTGTAAGATAAGCGTGGTTAGCACTTCTGATCTCTTGTTGGGTGCTGGCTGGCAGGCTCAAAGGTGAGGCTGACTGTTAAATTTGAAAAGCTTTTGAATCCTGTAAAAATGTGTATTATAGATATATGTGTGTGTTGTGTATATAACCATCATTGCTTCAAATTATGACCCTGAGGTTTTGCCACATTATTGGAGGGGGAAAAAAAAGGAATGAATTCTGTTGATTAGACTGTATTTGAGGCACAAAATGAACCTGAGTATTTTAGGAAGATTTTCAGCAATAAGAACTGAAACAGAAGCTTTTTTTTTTTTTTTT
>SJYV01010886.1:174559-189514 GCA_006410875.1 Neotragus pygmaeus | reverse complement strand
CTAAGCACTCAACCCATCATTGGGCATTACCCTTTGATAGATGTGCTGCACTAGGTGTCTGTCATGAAGAGAAGCAAAGTGATCAGCCAATGATATTTCACCCTGATTTCTTTATTGAGGTTGTGTCCATATTTATTGTGATACCATTGATTACTTCATAGCAATTAGTGCTAACATCATCTCATTACCAGAGTATTGACATGATCTGTTGGCCAAGGCTGTTAAGCATACTTCTCATGGAAGAGGTTTCCTCAATAATTTGGAATGCCCATGCACTTTACTCTGCTCCCCCAACAATTTCCAGTGTCCAATCTAATGGTATTTATTTATTTAAAAATGCCACAGACAACTGAGAAATGTCTGTACTTTTTCTATTCTTGTTATACTTTTTCTTTTCCATGTAGCAGTAGACACAGTTTTTTATTCTTATCTCAGACAGGCAATGTACTGTAAATTAGAATCATTTCCAAAATGTTTCCAAGAAAGCCTGCCTCATTACTTTGTTGCCATATTGCATATTGTTCCTATAACGTCACTATTTATTTTTGCAGTGAATTGTTACCTTTTTTCCTTCAGCACAAAAAGAGTTTGACATTAATTACCATACATATTCAGGGATAAACAGTGGTATAAAAGTGACTACAGGATAGTTCTATACATTCAGGCACAATGTGGAGTCTAAAACTCATAATAGTTCTTTGGACCAGACTTTTCAGTTTAGAAGGGAGAGCTGAAGCATTTGCTTCCAGAGTATTTGATAATGTGGTTTATAAATGGCAAAAAAAGTCACCAAACTCAAGTCGTTTGAAAAGGAAATTAGATACTGATATCTCCCTAAAGTGTAAATGACAGATCCTAGAATATATTTTTCACACCTGTATCTAACTATATTATGTTTTATAGTAAACAAATGGGTTGAAAATTACCAAAAGAAAAATTTTATGTCATCATTCTGTTAAAAAAAAATCTTCGCCTCCAGCAAGTCTTTGTGTAAACCTTTTAGCCAGCTGCTTCGTTACTCTTCTATGATGAATATCCTCATCTATAGAGCATTTGTGTGACCTTTCAACAATGATCATGCCAATAACAATGAGGGTTTTTTTTTTTCCTCTGTTGCTGCAGCTGCACTAATGGAAAGATTGCCTCTAGCTGCCAGCTATGTGATGGTTACTGTTACAATGGAGGCACATGCCAGCTGGACCCAGAGACTAATGTGCCTGTGTGTCTGTGAGTATTTTATAATAGAGTGGACCTTTTATAATATGACTTTAGATGCGCATGGAATCTCTGCTCTACTGTTCTCCATTCTTGGGGTACCATATTTTAAATCAATGTTTCATGGACATCTCTGATCAAGTATTGTCCCTCATTGGTTCATATATTACAGAATTTTCCCCTTCATTAATTTGCTATTGATTTCATAAGGAAGAGATCATTCACTCATTAGCATCATACCTATTTCAAAGATTCAGAGATCTTTAAACTTGGAAATGCCTGTAAAAATGCTTCTAGTTTAATTGACCTTGTTTAGATATGTGAAACCCAGACATAATCATATTTGTAAATGCTTTGGTACTTAGGGCCACTCTTTTCCGAGTACGTAAGGTGTCTTTTCAAAAGTATAGTATTATTTGATATTTGTGTCAGATTTAGAGTGTTATATTATGTAAACCTATTAAGCCCTTGTCTCTTTTGAAATACATTACATTGAATCTGGGTTTCTAAATCTTTGGAAAGTATTACAGATTCTCTACTCCTGAGAAAATCTGGAACTTAACATTTTTTTCTTTTCGAACACTTAATTATCCAGAGTTGAAAACTTGAAATAAGACTATTCAGCTTATGTGACTTCTATTTTGAATTTTATCACTGCTTAACCAGAAGGATGATGCCCACATAGGATTCACGTCTGCATTCTGTTCCCCTCATTGTCAGAGTAGATTGTGATGATTGTGTATGAGAAAGAAGTGAGCATACCTAAGAAAAACTGTATTAATATGTTACTATTAATATCTCTGTATGAAATAAATTTGAAATATATTTGGAAAAAAAGTCAGACACTTGATTTAGCTGTATTTTACTGAAATTCTGCAGATGCTCTGTGGGGTTTAAAAGTCAGCGCTGTGACCAGAAAGAGAACCCCTGTGATCACTACTGTCAGAATGAGGGGATTTGCACTTTAACTGCGTTTAATGAGCCGAGATGCAAGTAGGTTTAACCTTCCATTTACCGCTAAGCTTTGTGTGACATCATTTCAGGCCACAGTCCGTTGGTTTAAATCATGAACATCCACATGCATTTCACAGTGTATACTTAATCTTGGGGTTCATCTGTGTCATACATACTTAACTTTGCTTTGCTCATGTATGCACTACGGTCAGCTAGTGTCTAGAAAAATAATGGAGGGAATGAAAATACTTGTGGAACTGTCTCATAAAAATATGTTTGCTAGAATAGTGGCTTTTAATTAGACAAGGACAGGGCAGGTGTTTCTAGATTCTACTACTATACTAGATGCTATATTTGGAAAAGTGGCTTTTATTTAGTAACTTTTTTATTTCAAATATGATGACACACATTGTTTTGGTTCTTAACAAACACATTCATTTCCTCTGAGAAATTTCAGGGACCACATTTTGGGTAACTATGAACCTTTATAACAATGCAAGTTATTTTTGCATCTTGCATTGAGCTTTAGAGGTGAACCATATCTGACATCCTCCTTAATAAATATCCCATGTAAACAGAAGTCCTGATTGGCAGCCCCCAATAATAGCATATGGCAGTGTCTCAGAGGAGAAGGCAAGGGCAACCCACTCCAGTATTCTTGCCTGGAAAATCCCATGGGTGGAGGAGTCAGGTAGGCTGCAGTCAATGAGGTCGCGAAGAGTTGGACATGACTGATTAANACCCCCAATAATAGCATATGGCAGTGTCTCAGAGGAGAAGGCAAGGGCAACCCACTCCAGTATTCTTGCCTGGAAAATCCCATGGGTGGAGGAGTCAGGTAGGCTGCAGTCAATGAGGTCGCGAAGAGTTGGACATGACTGATTAATTTCACTTTCATGCATTGGAGAAGAAAATGGCAACCCACTCCAGTGTTCTTGCATGGAGAATCCCAGGGATGGGGGAGCCTGGTGGGCTGCCCTCTATGTGGTCGCACAAAGTCAGACACGACTGAAGCGACTTAGCAGCAGCAGCAACAGAGTACTTAGTGGTAGTTTTAAGTCACAATGGTATTAAAATTCAGATGTTTCATTTTCAAAATTCTAAAATCTGTTTCATAGTCATCTATTTTGTTATTCAAGTAAATATTCTTTTTTACACAATAATTGAAAAAAAGGGAAGTGATTAAAATAATCATATAGGAAAATATTTTTTTCTTTTTCTGGAAGACCTTTGAATGTGTTAAACAAATATTCATTCCTACATAAAATGCAATCAGAAATATCCCTTTAAATATTAGCCTACATAAACTTCCATGCAAAAAAATTGATTCACTTTTTCATTCATTCTCAGATTTAGTGCCTTGTGCAACTGAAGACAGAGAGAAGATACCTTTTTAGTATTACCTCTGTCCTTCCTCCAGCTAAGTTCCTCCAGTTATTCAGCAGATATTGATAAGACCCTGAAAGTGTGCTAAATCTTAGACAAATGAAAGTGAATGAAATTTATCCTGAACATCAAAGAGTTCACTAATTGGTGGTTTAGAAATTCATAAGAATCTGATTAACCTATGATAGTGTAGGTGTGAACAGAAGAAAAAAAAAAAAACGAGGGTAGCGGAGTTTNAAAGAGTTCACTAATTGGTGGTTTAGAAATTCATAAGAATCTGATTAACCTATGATAGTGTAGGTGTGAAAAGAAGAAAAAAAAAAAAACGAGGGTAGCGGAGTTTTAACAGGGCAAGTAATTTGTTTAGAATGGGAGATAGGAATACATGGAAGGCTTTGCAGAGAGGGCAACCTCATGTTGTCCATGTAGCTTAGGTAGTTGAGTGAGACTGGGAAAAACATCCTGAAAATAAAAATTAACATAAACAGAGACAAGAATGTGAGACTTAGTGGCCTCTCTAGGGAACTATGAGTGGCTTAATACAGCTAGAATGAAAGGGAACTGTAGAACTGGGGAGGGAAGAGGAGATAAAGCAGAAACATAAATTGTGCTCAGTCGCTCAGTCCTTTCTGACTCTGGTCTGTAGACTGACTTTATGACTTTTGCGACCCTGTGGACCATAGCCGCCAGTCTCCTCTGTCCTTGAGATTTTCCAGGCAAGAACATTGAAGTGGGGTGCCATTTCCTACTCCAGGGGATCCTCCTGACCCAGGAATCGAACCTGTATCTCCTTTGTCTCCTGCATCGACAGTCAGATTCTTTACTACTAGTGGAACTACACTGGAACCTGATTTATGCCAAAGTTAGAGGATTCCATAGGATGCTGAAAAGAATGTGTAGCCAAAGTGATCTGAGGCTGAGCTGAGGAGTTTGCTGTTAAAAATGACTTAGTGGCATGTGGAAGAAAGCCCTGGAGTTCAGCTGCAGGCATCCNGCCAAAGTTAGAGGATTCCATAGGATGCTGAAAAGAATGTGTAGCCAAAGTGATCTGAGGCTGAGCTGAGGAGTTTGCTGTTAAAAATGACTTAGTGGCATGTGGAAGAAAGCCCTGGAGTTCAGCTGCAGGCATCCCACACCAAAAGGTTGGTGGTGGGGGTCAACATTTCAGGTGAAAAATGGTGGATGATAGTTCAAGAGTTAGTAAATCCAGGGAGATCCTTGGCCAAACATTGGTCTATGTACTTACAGTACCTCATTTTAAGGACGCAGGCAATACCTGCTCTGGGGCCCAGTCTTTGTATGTCTTGTCCCTTTCTCACAATTCTCAGGCAAAGTATACATGACCTTTCAGCACCCCTGCTCCATCAATAGGTCTCAGGAAATTACCTGTCTAGCAAATGCCTTGTATCAGCACCAGAGTAAATATCTCTTGTGGGCATAATAGCCCATTTTAATGTTCTCCTTCACTTTTCACTCTTATTATGTATCATCAGAGACACTGGACCTTTTAAGATATAATCAGCTTCTGATAAACTCAGCCAGGAAATATATGTTAATTGGAGAGATTCAGCACAAACACCTGATACACATTTGTGTATCTTCATTTCTATCTGCTTTGGACTTAATTGAAATTGTGTCTGTGTTGTGATTTTCTACACTTTAAAATTTATTTTATGGTACAAGTAATGCTTACTGAATTCCTCAAACGACTTAAGCCATGAAAAGAAGCATAGAAGAGATGATATTCTGTTATTCATTCATTAATCCATTCACCAAATATGTATTGACAACCTATGATGAGTGAGACTCTGTGTATAATTAGAAGAAGAATTAATAACAGCTAAAACTGGCTTAGCAAATACCTCATTGGTTCTAAAGTCCATGCCCTGGTTAAAACTCTTATTCTGTATTGCTTTCTATGTGCTGATTAACTCCAATAAGGTTTTTATTTTTGAAGAACATGAAATTCATTTTGGGTAGATGAATGGATTTTCAAAAGTTAAAATACCATTTGACAATTGTTATAAAAGAAATATGACTGAAGGTTTGTGGGAAAACAGCTGAACAGAGATCAGTTAATGATGACTAGTGGGAGACAGAAAGGCTTAACAGATGAAGTGATATTTTAACAATATTTTGAAAAAATGTTTAGTAATTTTATGGGGAAAATGGCTGAAAAACCTTTCTTGAAAGAGGAATAGCACAGAGAATAGGTCTGCAAATAAAAATGAAGGTTGTTGAGATTAGAACACAGCTGTATGGTATAATGGGTAGGGGGACAATACTAATGAGGTATTTGTGGGCCAGATTGTGAGGTATATTTTCTGCATGACATAAGAGTGCGTTTATAGGAAAGAAGACTGGAGGATTAAAGATGGAATTCTAGCAGACATCAGTGTTTTATACTGTGTTATGGAAGAATCAACAAATGTAAATTAGAAGAAATATAATGTGGAGAGAGCTTGTCAAAGAGTAGGTACCTCCAAGTCAAAGGAACGGAGCGTGTCCAAGAATATCAACTCCAGACACTTCAAAGAGAATAAGAATTCTATGTGATTTATTGAATTTTGCAAGTAGATGGTCATTATAAGAGATGTTTTACAAGTGCTATTTGGTTGAAAACAGACTATAAATGGGAAAATGAAAGGAAAGAGAGTAGANACTCCAGACACTTCAAAGAGAATAAGAATTCTATGTGATTTATTGAATTTTGCAAGTAGATGGTCATTATAAGAGATGTTTTACAAGTGCTATTTGGTTGAAAACAGACTATAAATGGGAAAATGAAAGGAAAGAGAGTAGAAAAAAAAATGCAGATTCCTTTCTGAATCCTTGACAGTGTATTAAATGAATGAAAAACATGGTAATTTCAAGGGGAAGTGGGATCTAGGGAAAAATATTTTTATGACAAAGAAAATATAAATATTCAAGAAGATCATTCTTTCAGTATTTATTAAAGTCTATTGTTAAGGAACTATGAAGGATAGATGATCCAGATTTTATAATCATTTTTCCTAGAGGTGAAATTTGTAGAATATGGAAAATTTCCTAGTTACACTGAAGTAATTTATAATTCATTTGGTACTAAAATGTAAATAAATAAGAAAAAAATTAGTATAAACTGTCTGTACTCATTTAAAAATTCTCATCTAAGACAATACTAAGCCCTCCAGACATTTTTCTAGTGGTTCAGTTTCCTCATAAGGGGAAATTTTTGGAAGCACAGATTTTTAGCTTCAAATTTCAATTGGTGGTGGTCATGTATCTTTAATGAAAAGCCACTATGTATTATTTCATTTAGAAGCCTTTACAGGAAACAGAAATTGCTTTAAGAGGTAAGATAGTAGTTTTTTTGGTACTACATTATTATTATTTTTTTTTGTAGAAGGAAAGNGGTGGTCATGTATCTTTAATGAAAAGCCACTATGTATTATTTCATTTAGAAGCCTTTACAGGAAACAGAAATTGCTTTAAGAGGTAAGATAGTAGTTTTTTTGGTACTACATTATTATTATTATTTTTTGTAGAAGGAAAGCTTTTAATGTACAGAAGTTATACTTTTCTGGAAAATCTATAAAGCATTCAGATCTATGAGGTTGACAGTTTTTTATACATAGAAATGTTATTACCTTATCTTTATTTTTCTTAATATTTTTTCTTTTTTTTGATTTTTATTTTTACTTTATTTTGCTTTACAATACTTTATTAGTTTTGCCATACATTGACATGAATCAGCCACGGGTGTACGTGAGTTCCCAATTCTGAACCCCACTCCCACCTCCCACCCCATATCATCTCTCTGGATCAATTTAAGAAATAGATTTGTTCTTTGAAATCCTTCACTTTTGTCTCTTAATGGCTACTTTCACTTATTACTATGTGTGAAGAAAAAGAAAACCCCAAAGAAAAGCCTAGGGAAAAAATGAAAATCTAATGCTTTTTGGGGGGTTTATTTGGAGAGAATTTTGACGTTAATTAAAGTACATATATTGAACAATGTTAAAGCCAAATTTTAAAAAAATGAATAAGTATTATTTTGAAAGCAATGTATTGTTAAACAATTTTTGCTGTGAGATACAGAAATTATTAATTCTATGAACTCAGTAGCAAGTTAACTATGTCTTCCTTCTTCTTAAATTTTTCCCTAGGTTCAGACATTTATTTATATTGAATTGAAGTTATTTTTAAGGCATAGTCCAGCCTCCACAGGACTATCTCCCAGCAACATTTCACCCTATAGTAGCTACCCTGTTTCTATCACTGCAGACACAGGTACACAACCTTGTCACATAACCATAGGACCATTCCACACCTAAACGTCTTTGCTTACATAGCTCACACAAATGTCTCTCATGCCTTTTTTCACTTCAATCTTCTCATCTCTTTGATCTCAAGTCAAGATTACTCTTTGTATATGAATAGTAAATATTAGTTGACTTAGAAATAACTGAGTGTTTTTTAAGAGAAAAATTAAATATCCAGGGTTCACCAGAAAAAGAAAGAATTAATAGATATATATCATACATTACATATGTTATATATTGATGTATATGTACATGGAGAGGAAGACATTTATTATAGGAATTGACTAATCCAGTTATGAAGGCCAAGAATCCCAGGATCTACTGTCTGTAAGCTGGAGAACAGGGAAATCTGGTGGTATAAATAAGTCCAAATCTGAAGGCCTAAGAACCTGGGAATTGATAGTGTACATCCAGTCCAAGTCCAAAGAACCAAAAATCAGGAGCATGGATATACAAGGGCAGGAGATGATGGATGTCCTAGCTCAAACAGAGAAAGCAAACCTCCCCTTCTCCTGCCTTTTTGTTCTATTCAGACCTGTCAGTGGGGTTACAATTAAATATTTGTGTTTAATTTTTCTCTGTGATTTTATAATCTATTTCTTGACACTTTAATGTACCAGAGTATATCAGGGCATATATGTAGCTTACTGGTGCCTAACTTTTCCACCTGTTTCTTATCATGAACACCTAGCTTAGGAGAGCCACAGTCTATAGGAAAGCCAAGTGTCCATCCCTTGATTTCTCCCCATCTTGCCTTTTTAAATAACAAAAATACTGGCAATCTTTTTTTGCTATATTAACTCATCAACAAATTTGTATTAAACACTTACTATATACCAGAATGGGACATGGATCAACAGACTGGTTCCAAATAGGAAAAGGAGTACGTCAAGCCTGTATACTGTCACCCTGCTTATTTAACTTATATGCAGAGTATATCATGAGAAATGCTCGGCTGGAAGAAGCACAAGCTGGAATCAAGATTGCTGGGAGAAATATCAATAACCTCAGATATGCAGATGACACCACCCTTATGGCAGAAAGTGAAGAGGAACTAAAAAAGCCTCTTGAAAGTGAANAACCCAGCCAGGACCTCAACGCAGGGTGACTACGGCAAACAGGAGGGACCTTGTCCCAGGGCAAGCAAGGCACACAGCCCGGACCTCCGCGAAGAGTGACCAAGGCACACATTCCAAAACTCAGTGAAGGGTGACCGCGTCACACAGCCTGGAACTCGTCGCTAGTCGACCGCAGAATACAGTCCGGACATCGGCTCAGGGCGACCGTGGCACACAGCCCGGACCAAAGCACAGGGGGACCGTGGCACAGAGCCCGGACCTTGGCAAAGAGGAACCGTGGCACAGAGCCGGGAACAGGTCGCAAGCCGAGGGCAGTACACAGGAGGGACCTCGGGACAGGACAACCGCAGCACACATCCCAGACCTGGGGAGATGGCAACCGCAAAAAAAGCATGGACCTCGGTGCCAGGCTTATATGGCACACAGCCCGAAACTCGGCGCAGTGCGACCACGGCACACAGCCCGATCCTCAGGGAAGGGTGACCGCAGCACACAGCCCGGACCTCGGCACAAGGTTACCGCGGCACACAGCCCGGAACTCAGTTCAAGGCTACCGAGGCACACAGGCCNCACACAGCCCGAAACTCGGCGCAGTGCGACCACGGCACACAGCCCGATCCTCAGGGAAGGGTGACCGCAGCACACAGCCCGGACCTCGGCACAAGGTTACCGCGGCACACAGCCCGGAACTCAGTTCAAGGCTACCGAGGCACACAGGCCGTACCTTGGTGCAGGGCAACCATGGCACACAGCGTGGACTTCAGCGCAGGGGACTGTGGCACACAGCCCGGACCTTGGGACAGGGTGACTGTGGCACACAGCCTGGACCTTGGCGATGGGCGACTGTGAAACACTGCCCAAAACACAGTGAAGGTCGTCCGCAGCACACAGCCAGTAACTTGTCGCTAGCCGACCATGGAACACAGCCCGGATTTTGACACAGAGCAACCGCAAAACAAATCTGGACCGAGGAACAGGGCGACCATGGCTCACATCTAGGACATCAAGCAGGGCGACCACTGCACACAGCCTGAACTTCAGTGAAGGGTGAATGTGGCACACAGCCTGAACTTCAGTGAAGGACAACCGCAGCACACATTCCGGACCTCGACGCAGGTGAAAAGCGACCGCGACACACAGCCAGTAACTCGTCACTAGCCAACTGCAGAACATAGCCCGGACTTCGGCACAAGGCTACTGCAGCACACAGCCCGGAACTCGGTTCAAGGCTACCTCGGTACACAGCATGGACCTCGGCTCAAGGCGACCGTGGCACACAGACCAAACCACAGTCAAGGGCNTTATGACCAACCTAGACAGCATATTAAAAAGCAGAGACATTATTTTGTCAACAAAGGTCCGTTTAGTCAAGGCTATGTTTTTTCCAGTGGTCATGTATGGACGTGAGAGTTGGACTGTGAAGAAAGCTAAGCGCTGAAGAATTGATGCTTTTGAACTGTGTTGTTGGAGAAGACACTTGAGAGTCCCTTGGACTGCAAGGAGATCCAACCAGTCCATCCTAAAGGAGATCAGTCCTGGGTGTTCATTGGAAGGACTGATGCTGAGGCTGAAACTCCAATAATTTGGCCACCTCATGTGAAGAGTTGACTCATTGGAAAAGACCCCTGATGCTGGGAGGGATTAGGGGCAGGAGGAGAAAGGGATGACAGAGGATGAGATGGCTGGATAGCATCACCGAGTCGACGGACAAGAGTTTGGGTAAAATCCGGGAGTTGGTGATGGACAAGGATGCCTGGTGTGCTGTGATTCATGGGGTCACAACGAATCAGACACGACTGAGCGACTGAACTGAACTGAACTGAACTAAACTGATATCCCAGAAAGCAACCTAGGCACTGAAGGTTATATTAGTGAACAAAACAGACTAAAATATTTAACTAGTGAAGCTGAAAAATGAATGATTACTGTTATTGGTGGAACTTGGGAAATATTTACTTTCTAAAAATGTTTCTGTGTAATTCACATTCTTGTTCAAAAGAAAAAGAAAAAGCCAAGTTTAAAATCATTTTTTGTCAACCAAAAAGAGAGAACCAAAAAATTCTAACTTTTATATTACACTGCCTTTGAAGTCATATCAATTCAGGTGCACACAGTTTTGAAAATAATGGTATGGGAGAATTCCAAGACATTTCTCATAAAATACGTTATTGCTTTTTGCCCATAGGAGGACCAATTCTCCATGTGGTTAAAAACAATTTAGCACTGTTAGTTTTTATGTTTTACTTCTTCATTTCAAGCAGAAGCAAAAAACAACCTGCTATGAGCATGAGCATTTTCCCCAATCTATTACCTGTTTCCCTTTGTTTCTGTTTGCTTGTTTTGGTTTGGTTAGATTTATTTGGGTATCATTTCTCTCACTCTCTCACTCTTATTTTTTTTTTTTCTTGAGAAACAAGGTTTTCAATGCAATTATTTCCTTTATCTGATCATCTGCGTGTGTGTGGTTACATTTTTCATATTATGATAGTCCATATTTTATGGTTAGAATTGAATTGACTTTTCATCTTTCTTTGGTCTTTGGACATGGAACATATTTCTTTGAAACTGACTTGGGAATGCTGCCTGTTCTACTTCCTGCCCCTCTAAATGTGTATGTCTGTTTTTCTTTGGCAGATTGTAAATTTCTTCAAGTGAGAAGTTGTATTTGAAGTATCTATTTGCTACACAGCTAGCATGCATTCTGTGTGTAATATGTGTTAACTAATGTTGCTAAAATATATTGTCCTAGTGCCTGTATTGTGAGATCTGACAGCATATGATATGAGCAACTTCCTGTCATCACTGTAATCCCACATCTTACTTCCTTAATACATTTTCAAAAACTGTAAGAGTCAGAAGAAAAGATTGATTTATCATGATTCTTGGTTCTCCTTTTCATCTCTATGATTTCTTCTAAAACTATTATACCACTATTTATTATAACACTGTTTCCTGAATGTTCTAGAACTGAGGTTAAATATCTGTCTACAAAAGAAACCAAATAGGCTTAATTTACCTATCTTAACTTATTAGAACTTAATTGTACTCATTTTTGTTCTCTCTTCTCCTTGCTTTTTGTTTGTTGTTTTTACTCTGATATTTTCTCCTGTCAAAAGAGAAAGAAAAAAAGAAAAGAATGAAAGAGACGAAAGTAAGGTATAACCCATGCCCTTCAAGGACTCTAATCTATTTGAGCAAAGAGATGAGGCAGGAGAGAATATGGCAGGGACTCTGGGGATGTGAGTGGTGTGAGATAAGTGGTGCTTCTGGAGGAGTGTTGGACCATGATGTTATATGCTGAAATAGTTCTGAGGCACATAGGCTGGCTAACTAAAATTTGAAATGTATTCATAAGCAGTAGAAGAACACTAATAACATTTGACATACAAATTTTCTCAATCATGTGAGTATTTTCAAAAGGTTTTGATGACACAGTTGTTGTTGAGTTGCTCAGTTGTATGCAACTCTTTGTGACCCCACGGATTTCAGCAAGCCAGGCCTCCCTGTCCCTCATTATCTCCTGGAGTTTGCTCAGACTCATGTCCATTGAGATGATGATGCCATCCAGCCATTTCATTTTCTGTCACCTTCTTCTCCTCCTGATGTCAGGTGATGACATGGTACTCTGCTAGAATAAGAAACAATGCATTTAAAAACCAGATTTTAAAATGAATCCCAATTGACAAAGGATAGGAAGACAATTATTTAATTAAAACCATGACATTTTAGAAGTGATTTGTTGGTAAACAGGGCACAAAAAAGAGCCAAGAGACAGAAGGCATTGTATCTCAAGGTTGCAGTTTGTTTTGTTGGTTTCACTTTTCTTCTTTGACTCATTTGTCAAATGAATATGGAAATACTAATCCTATACTTACTACAGTTATTTTAAGGATTAAAAAATGTAATACCAATTAAAAAACAGAATATTGTTTTCAACACAGTAAATACTTTTTAAAAAAATAGAATCTGCTGAAGCAGATCATATAATATGATCAGAGCTTGGCATCATTTGGACTTTTGGGAGTTTGGATGCAAAAAATAAAGTGTGAGGCTCTTAAAAAGTGCTCATTATTAAAAATAAGCAAAGCATGGCATAAATAAATAATTACAAGTGCTATGATAGTAATAGCAGTAGTGACTAAATAGGGAACTACATAAATAAAGTCCAGCTCAGGTCCCACGAGGGACAAGAGAGAAGCATAGGGCAGCAGGTCCACCCTTGAACACCTCAGAAAATACACAGGAACTAGCTTTCGAAACATTTTCAAAATAGATTTTAAAAATGCAGAAGGATGCAAAATGAATGTACAAGTACCGAAGGGAATTCATTAAGAGAATGATCTGAAAATTAGGCATTTTGTCATTTTCTTTGGTTTTGTGATTGTTCCATCTAATTATTTGCTTAAAAGTTTCACGTTGTTTTCTAGGTCCTTAGGGAGAGGACCTAGAAAACATAAGGAAATGTACAGGTCCTAGAGAAACCTTTGCTGGAGTTTAAGGGAAGGAGATAATGATTTCTATTTCTGTCACACATTTTTAAAAGGTGGGAATCATTCTTCTACATTACAACAACTAAATAAGGCCCTGCTTTCTCAAACTGCTGGCTTTGCTGAAAGGAGAGGACAGGGTTTAGTCTCCCCTAGTTCTGCTGTCAGACAGGGCAACACCCCTCCATGTGGACCAGAGACCCAGTGGCCCCATACAGAATATTTGAGATGAGCCCAAGGAAGTTGTCAGAAGAGATTTCAAACAGATTACAATGTTTTGGCAGGGCTTTTGAGCAATTCAGATTTAGCAGCCTATGTGGTCCACATTTCAAGAGTCAGGTCACCACCTCACGTCCCTTATTTGTTTTCTGCCCCTTGGCATATTGTCAAAGCTCAAAACATGAAATGTGCATGTCTTTTGGTAGAGTAAAGGCCAAGAAAATCTGTCACATCAGTATCTATCATTCATTATTCCAGGTAACAAGTTATAGCTTGTTCTAGTTGTCACCATGTTAGTCATGTCATGGGGGAAGAAAAAAACTGCAGACGCCACATTTTTCTACAAAAATTCAAAGTCCAGTTTATGCTTTGAGAGTACAGGTGGCCCTGCCTAACAGAAAACAATCCTTATATAGTTCTATATTGGACAACTATTGTTATGAAGCCTTGATGTAGTCACATTATTTTCCCTTGATTCTGGAAAATGTTCTTGGCCTTTAATATAATCCTGCAGTTCAGTTCAGTCCCTCAGTCATGTCCAACTCTTTGTGACCCCATGAATCCAGCACCCCAGGCCTCTCTGTCCATCACCAACTTTTGGAGTTCACCCAAACTCATGTTCATCGAGTTGGTGATGCCATCCAGCCATCTCATCCTCGGTCATCCACTTCTCCTCCTGCTCTCAATCCCTCCAGCATCAGGATCTTTTCCAATGAGTCAACCCTTTGCATGAGGTGGCCAAAGTATTGGAGTTTCAGCCTCAGCATCAGTCCTTCCAATGAACACCCAGGACTGATCTCCTTTAGGATGGACTGGTTGGATCTCCTTGCAGTCCAAGGGACTCTCAAGAGTCTTTTCCAATACCATATTTTAAAAGCATCAGTTCTTCGGTGCTCAGCTTTCTTCACAGTTCAACTCTTACGTCCGTACATGACCACTGGAAAAACCATAGCCTTGACTAGACGGACCTTTGTTGGCAAAGCAATATCTCTACTTTTTAATATGCTATCTAGGTTGGTCATAACTTTGCTTCCAAAAGCGTCTTTTAATTTCATGGCTGCAATCAACATCTGCAGTGATTTTGGAGCCGCCCCCCCCAAATAAAGTCTGACGCTGTTTCCACTATTTCCCCATCTATTTCCCATGAAGTGATGGGACAAGATGCCATGATCTTCGTTTTCTGAATGTTGAGCTTTAAGCCATCTTTTTCACTCTCCTCTTTCACTTTCACCAAGAGGCTCTTTAGTTCCTCTTCACTTTCAGCCTTAAGGGTGGTGTCATCTGCATATCTGAGGTTATTGATATTTCTCC
>SJYV01010886.1:103767-174092 GCA_006410875.1 Neotragus pygmaeus | reverse complement strand
GACCTCAGCGCAGGGAGACAGCAGCACACAGGTTCGGACACCAGCGCAGGGTGACCACGAAACACAGCCCAGACATCGGCGCAAGGCTACCATGGAACACAGCCCGGAACTCGGTTCAAGGCTACCATGGCACACAGACTGGACCTCGGCACAGGGAGAACACGGCACACAGCCTGAACCTCAGAGAAGGGAGACGGTGGCACACGGCCCGGAAATCTGTGCAGGGCGACCAGGGTACAGATCTTGGAACTTGTCACTAGCCGACCACGGAACACGGCCCAGACATCGGCGCAGGGTGACCATGGCAAACAGGACGGAACTCATCTCTAGCTGACGGCGGGACACAGCCCGGACCTCAGCAAAGGGCGACCGCGACATGCAGGCCGGACCTCGGTGCAGGGTGACCACGGCACACAGCATGGACTTTGGCTCAGGGTGACTGTGGCCTACAGACCGAACCTCAGTGAAGGGCAACCATGGCACACAGCCCAAAAATCTGTGGAGAGCGACCGTGGCACAGAGCTTGGAACTTGTCGCTAGCCAATGGCGGAACACAGCCCAGACATCCGCACTGGGTGACCGCGGCACACAGGCTGGACTTCTGTGCATGGTGACCGTGGCACACAGCCCACACCTCGGTGCAGGGCGACTGCAGCACACAGCCCGAACGACCGTGAAAAGCGACTGTGGCACACAGCCCAGAACTCGTCACCAGCCGACCGCTGAACACAGCCCAGACCTTGGCACCGGGTGACCACGGCACACAACCTGAACCCCAGTGAAGGGCAACTGCAGCACACAGCCCAGAAATCTGTGCAGGGCGACAGAGGCACAGAGCCTGGAACTTGTTGCTAGTTAATTGTGAAACACAGCCAGGACGTGGGTTAAACATGACCACGTAAAACAGGCCGGACCTCGTCGCAGGGCTACCACGGCACACAGCCTGGACTTTGGTGAAGGGCAACCGAGGCACACAGCCCGAAACTCAGTGAAGCGCGACCGCATCACACAGCCCGGAACTCGTTGCCAGCTGACCACGGAACACAGCCCGGACCTCTGCGTAGGGATAGGTGGCACACATGCCGGACCTCAGCACAGGGCGACCGCAGCACAAAGGCCAGACCACGGCGCAGGCAACCGTGGCACACAGGCTGGACTTTGGGGCAGTGTGACCACGGAACACAGCCCAAAAATAAGTGAAGAACGACCGAGTCATACAGCATGGTCCTTGGCACAGTGCGACCCTGTCACACATCACCGACCTCAGGAGTTGGCGACCGCAGCATACAGCCCGGACACCAGCGCAGGGATTGCAAAACACAGCCTGGAACTCGGAGCAAGGCTACCACAGCACACAGCCCGGGCCTCGGCGCAGGTTGCCCATGGCACACAGCCCGAACCTCAGTGGAGGCTGACCACAGCACACAGCCCGGAAATCTGTGCAGGGCGACTGTGGCACAGAGCTCACAAATCGTCGCTAGCCAACTGCGGAACACAGCATGGACCTCAGCACAGGGCGACTGCGGCACACAGGCCGGACCTTGGTGCAGGCTGCCCATGGCACACAGCCCGAACATCAGTGAAGCCTGGCCGTGGCACACAGCCCAGAAATCTGTACAGGGAGCCCGCGGCACAGAGCCCATAACTCGTCACTAGCCAACCACGGAACACTTCGCGGACCTTGGCGCAGAGCGACCAGGGCAAACAGGCCGGACNCGGAAATCTGTGCAGGGCGACTGTGGCACAGAGCTCACAAATCGTCGCTAGCCAACTGCGGAACACAGCATGGACCTCAGCACAGGGCGACTGCGGCACACAGGCCGGACCTTGGTGCAGGCTGCCCATGGCACACAGCCCGAACATCAGTGAAGCCTGGCCGTGGCACACAGCCCAGAAATCTGTACAGGGAGCCCGCGGCACAGAGCCCATAACTCGTCACTAGCCAACCACGGAACACTTCGCGGACCTTGGCGCAGAGCGACCAGGGCAAACAGGCCGGACCTCGTCGCAGGGCAATCATGGTACACAACCCGGACCTTGGCAAAGGGCAACCGTGGTGCACTGCCCGAAACACAGTGAAGGGCCACTGCGGCACACATCCAGTAACTCGTTTCTAGCCAACTGCGGAACACATCCAGGATTTTGGCGACCGCGGAACACAGGCCGGACCGAGGCACAGGGTGACCGCGGCACACATCAAGGACATCAAGCAGGACGACTGCTGCACACAGGCTGAACCTCAAGGAAGGGTGACCGTGGCAAACAGCAAGAACCTCAGTGAAGGCCGACAACAGCACACATCCCTGACTTCGATGCAGGGCAACCCTGGCACACAGTACAGACCTCCACCGAAGNGGCTGAACCTCAAGGAAGGGTGACCGTGGCAAACAGCAAGAACCTCAGTGAAGGCCGACAACAGCACACATCCCTGACTTCGATGCAGGGCAACCCTGGCACACAGTACAGACCTCCACCGAAGGTGACCACGGCACACAGCCCGGAACTTGGCGCAGGGCGACCGCGGCACACAGCCCAGACCTCAGCGCAGGGTGACCAGGTCACACAGCCCAAACGTCAGTGAAGGGTGACTGTGACACACAGCCAGGAACTCGTCACCAGCCGAGCGGGGAACACAACCAGGACCTTGGGGAAGGTCGACCGTGGCACAAAACTCGGAAATCGGTGCAGGGTGACACTGGAACACAGCACGGACCTCGGTAAATGGTGACCGTATCAAACAGCCCAGACTTCGGCGCAGAGCACCAGCAAAACAGCATGCAACTCATTGCTAGGCGACCGCGGTCAGAGCCCGGACCTCTGCGCATGGTGACCATGGCACACTGCCCCTTCCTAAGTGAAAGGCAACTATGGCACACAGCCCGGAAATCGTCGCCAGTCTACCGTGGAACACAGACCTGACCTCAGCACAGGGCAACCGCAGAACAAAGCCTGGACATTAGTGCAGGGATACCGTGGCACACAGCCCGAACCTCAGTGAAGGACGACCACAGCACAAAGCCTGGACCTCGACTAAAGGCGACCCTGGCACACAGAATGAACGTAGGCAGATGGAGACTGCGTCACACACCCNAAAAAAAAAAAAAAAAGAAAGAAAATCTGGCTCTTTTTGTAAATAAAGTATATGGGAGGATGTACATAGTTTGTGTGCAAATATTATATACCAATTTGTATAAGAGACTTGAGCATCTGCAGATTTGGGTATCTTTAGGGGTGGAGAGGTTCCTGAACCAGTGTCCCAGGGAGACTGAGGGATGACTGAATGTAATAAATGATAATTGTGAAAACTTGCTCCATATGAAATGTCTTTTTCATTTGTGATCATTTTTTTTTTCCTGGTATAACCAAGTATTATATTAAGTTTAGAAGTTTGCCTCAGTGTCCTTGGATGTATCTCTTTACATAAAGTAAGAATTCATTTGGATATGTGAAGAATTAAATGTGTGGATTTGTGTGGGTAAAAAGCATAATGTTAATAATCATTATTTCTGAGTGGTCAAATTATGAATGGAAAAAACAAAATCTGGCTGCTTTTGTTTACACCGTCCAAGGTATTGGATGGTGAGATACCAACAGTATGTTGGTTTTGACTAAAAGCAGGCAAGCAGAGACGTGTCTTTCAAGTTCAGAATTTTACTCATGTGTGGTGNATGGAAAAAACAAAATCTGGCTGCTTTTGTTTACACCGTCCAAGGTATTGGATGGTGAGATACCAACAGTATGTTGGTTTTGACTAAAAGCAGGCAAGCAGAGACGTGTCTTTCAAGTTCAGAATTTTACTCATGTGTGGTGTTTACTTCTCTTTTAAGAGAGCAAACACATTTATGAATGATATCTTGAGTCCTTCCTCCAGTTATCTGTGCAATATACTTAGCTTTCTGTCGGCATGTGGTTCCTGAACCTTGTTTTTTTTTTGAGTCATCGGGAGTTGTCAGCATTGCCAGCAGCCCCCCTTCTCCCTCCACCCCCTGCCACCACGTATGCCATCTGTCTGTGCGTGAAGAGTTTTGACACTGTCCTGATGAGCCCGCAGACAGTTGTTGAGAAGCGGTGTCAAACTTTTCATCACCAAGCGGGTTTGCCAGCATGTTCTGTGGAACTAAAGCGTGTATTTGTTCATTTCAAGTGGCCGTGTTGGAGTCCACGCTGTCTTGTGAAGCCTGTAAAAACGGCATGCCCACCGTCTCCCGGCTCTTGCAGATGCCGTAAGTCAATCCCACGCCTTGGCCGTGACCTTCCTAACCGTGTCGAGCCCCTGGCCCAAGTGTCCAGTCCCAGCAGAGACTCATCTGCATTCCCCGCAGAGTCTGTGTGGCCTGCTGGCCAGTGGTCACTTGCCACATGACACCCTGACCTTTCCTCGTGGCCCCTGCACACCACAGTCTGACTGCTCTGTCTTCACACCCGCGTCATCTTCACGTGTGTCTCCGTGTGTGTCTCTCCCTGTCCATGCAGGCATTGTGTGCATGGACACATGGCAGCCCCCCGCTTGGGAAGTACTGAAGGGGGGCAACCCTGTTTCCGTTCACCGTGCGGCCCACAGCGGTGGCTGCTTCACTAGGCGCTAGTCAGGCAGGGTCCGGCCTCCAGGAGGAGGACTGCCTGGCTTCGGCCTCCCCTGCACCTGTTGATTCATTTGCTCCCTGGGTAGCGCCTGTCTAATGTCTGCCATGTCCCAGGCCCTTACTGGGGCTTAGAGGTGAATGGCCGGTTGAGGCGGGTCAGATAGTGCTCTGGGGTCTTTTTTAAGGTGCGTGTTCTGCTCCTTCACGGAAAGGCAGCAGGATGGTTCAGAAGCACGTGTCTGAGTTTAGACAGACTTGGGTGTGGGCACAGCTTTAGCGCTTTCCCTAGGTGACCTTGGGCAGGTTTCCTAAGCTCTGGAAGCTGAGTTTCCTCATCTATAAATGGGGATGATAGTAGTCTCCACCTCAGAGTGCTGGTGGGAGGATTTATTCATACAGGCCCAGTTACTTAAGAAGTGCTTATTAAATGATAGTTACGCAGCTTCTATTTTGTGCTCTGAGATGTACCCAGTGCTCTGTGAGCAGATATAGTCGGGAGACAATTACATGAGGAAATGAGGCGGGACAACTTGAAGTACATACAACCCGAGTTCAGGGGAGGCGGTGATAACTTCAGCTTCCTTGTGTCCCAGTGGGTCTGTTCCAGGCTGAGGCCCTGCGGAGGATGCGCTGTACAGAGCAGCCCAAGCCCCTGCCCCGTGGATGTGACTTTTCAATGTTTCACAGACACTGGGGCATCCCTCTGTGAACCAGGCACAATCAGCAACAGTGCAAACGTGGGAAAATTATTGTAGTCATTTTCACCATTCCCTTGTAGAACACATGCCTTTGTAGTTAGGAAACAGCCTCCATCCATGTCAGTTTACTTGGGTTTGTATTTGCACCCCCTGCTTCAAAGCACTTACATTTTCCTCCCAGCCTTCCAGTTCTAAAGCGAATCCAATTTTTTTTTTTTTTTCCTTCACTGAAGTCCTTCTATCTTGTGGGCTTCAGCCTGGGATAGCATTTAGTGAGGTATGAATTCTGCTCAGTTAAAAATGTGTTGTCTGGGAAGTAAGTGGACCCCCTTGGCCTTGAAGGGGAGAGTTTTGTCTCCACCTCTAGGCCGCCCTGGGAGCGCTGTGGGGAGAAGTTAACCCTGTCCCTTCTACCTGAGATGTAGTTACCCTTTTTCAAAAGGGGGAGCAGTTCAAGGAAAGACTTAAGCCGAACCATTTGAGCCGTGCCCAAACAACCGTTTAGTCAGAACAGTTCAGAATTCCTCACACTCTTCTTTTTAATAGCATACTTTGAAGGAGAGAATTGATATTCTTCAAAAGCTGCTATTTCTTAAGAGAGCATGAGAAGCACTACTTTTCCTTAAAAGATTATTTTCTCTCATTGGATTCCAATCAAAACAATTCCTTTTTACTTACTTGCACATTTTTATTATATTGAGCTTTAGAATAAATTTTATCCTCCTCTGGGACCAAAAAAAAAAGGAAAATCAATCATTCTGTTTAGAAATATCCGCTGCGTATTATTAATTGCAGTATAATATAAATAATGGGCTTCTGTGGTGGCTCATGGGTAAAGAATCTGCCTGCAGTCTTGGGGCCCAGGGTTTGGAAGGAAATGGCAACCACTCCAGTATGTTTGCCTGGGAAATCCCATGGACAGAGGAGCCTGGTGGGCTACAGTCCATGAGGCCACAGAGTTGGGACAAGTCTGAGTGACTAACACTTTGACTTTTCATAACCGTAATAAGTAACTTGCAAATTTCTTTTCAAAATGTGAATTAATTTACATGAGAAGACTGTTGGCCCTCAGTGAGGAAGTCACCTTCCCTACAAAGGTGACCCAGCCCTCCTGCTGAGCTCGGAAATAATGGGGAGTTGGGGTTTCTGGAGGTCACTGTGGGTGGCCTGGAAACTCCTTTGAGTTTATTGATAAACCTGAGGTGGTAGGTTGGACCGGGGCTGGGGGGCGACGTGGGCGTTGGGGGGGAATTGATGGGCTAAAAATGTCTCATTCTGCTCTGGCTCTGTTCTGAAAGTACACCTTGTTTAAGGAAGATATTTCTGTTTCTTTTCTTTACAGATTATTCAGTGATGTTCTGCTCACGACTTCTGAAAAGCCACAATTTAAGGTAAAACAAGTTATATCATTTCTTGGTTTGTGCCATGAATGTTTTCTTAGAATTAGTTTTTTATTCAATAAAGAGAAGATACAATATTTATAATAGATGTGGAGTGGGAAAACACATACTTAAGAGTGTTTTTATCGATTTTGGGGGGACCCAAGTGAGGACAGTAGCTGGGGGACAGCCTCTCTCACAGCTCTAAGGAACGACTGTGAAGAGGCAGGGGAGCAGCCAGGATATCTAGGAACTTTTTGCTGGAAAAACCACTTGTAGTCAAGCATAAAAAGATTGCTGCTAATCACAAAAGACAGACATCTCCAATTAATGATTTTAATTGCTTTTTTGTATGAAAGATGTGGGAATCTGGGGCTGTTGGAATTCTCCTTCGGTGTGAGACAGACATCTCCAGTTAATGATTTTAATCGCTTTTTTGTATGAAAGATGTGGGAATCTGGGGCTGTTGCAATTCTCCTTCCGTGTGAGACAGACATCTCCAGTTAATGATTTTAATAGCTTTTTTGTATGAAAGATGCGGGAATCTGGGGCCGTAACAATTCTCCTTCGGTGTGGTGTGCACCTGAACTCTCTAGGGTCTGCTTTCCTGTTTTTTTCCGCCCTGAGTTCTTACACCCCCAACCCCCAGGAGTGGGCAGTTGCAGTGGGTTGCAGCTTAATCTTCGAGGAAGAGGAATGGCCAGCAACATTCTTCGTTTCACATAAAGAAAAATTGAAAATAATCTAAATGTTTTACAATCTGGAAGTAGTTTAAGAATTTACAGTACGTGAATTGAGTGTGTTTTATCTAATGAAAGTAAAATTTACAAAGACATTCTAGTAGCATGGAAGGTGATTATTATTTGGGCTAAGGGAGGAAAGCAGAATATAAAATACAGTGTGTAGGAACTTCCCCGGCAGTCCATCGATTATGGGTCTGCGCTTCCAATGCACGGGCACAGGTTCGATCCCTGGCTGGGAAATTAAGATCCCACATGCTGTGTGGTATGGCCAAAAAAAAAAAATAATAATGTGAAAAAATACTTCTGTCTAGAATAAGGACTGGAAGCAAGTATCTTGGGAAGTAGCCAGGCTATGCGGTGTTGTGGAAACAGCAGAAGATTTAGAGCTCCCCCAAACCAAGTTGATGCCTTACTTTGCTTTGGTGATAGCCTCTAATCACCTCCCAAAAGTTCCACGACATTTGACTCTTTGGACCAGGTTGTTTTTTACTGCTGGGACTGCCCTGTGCATTGTGGGATGTTGAGCAGCACCCTGGCCTGTGACCCCACTAGAGGGGAGTGGTACTCCCTTTCCACCTCCACATTGTGTGGCAATCAAACTGCCTCCAGACGTTGCCAGCTGTCCCCTAGAGAGGGGAGGAGGGCAAGATCACCCCCATTTGAAAGCTGCTGATGTATGGGCAATGACCTGTTTGTGGGTCTATGTTTACTCATGTAGAGTTGGTAAGTAAAACCTGACTGCTGTCAGTGGACAACTGAGATGATCCAGAACACGTAGTACAGGGCTGGGCCCCGCTCAGCACTCACTTTTAGCATTGTTTTGGATAGTAGTGTGTTGCGAGTATGCTCAGTCATGTCTGACTCTTTGCACCCATTTGGACTAGAGCTTTCTAGACCCCTCTGTCCATGGGAGGTCCAAGGCTAGAATACTGGAGTGGGTTGCCACTTCCTTCTCCAGGGGATCTTCCTGACCCAGGGATTGAGGCTGTGTCTCCTGCATTGCAGGCAGATTCTTTACCATTGAGCCAAAGGAAGACCTTTGGGCGGTAGAATGAAGGGTAATTCTCTTTCTCCTTTCTACAGTACCCCCAAACCCATAATCTTACAATGAAATTAAATTTACTGGGGGAAAAGAAAACACCAAACAAGGTGGTGTCTNTCCTTTGAGTTTATTGATAAACCTGAGGTGGTAGGTTGGACCGGGGCTGGGGGGCGACGTGGGCGTTGGGGGGGACTTGATGGGCTAAAAATGTCTCATTCTGCTCTGGCTCTGTTCTGAAAGTACACCTTGTTTAAGAAAGATATTTCTGTTTCTTTTCTTTACAGATTATTCAGTGATGTTCTGCTCACGACTTCTGAAAAGCCACAATTTAAGGTAAAACAAGTTATATCATTTCTTGGTTTGTGCCATGAATGTTTTCTTAGAATTAGTTTTTTATTCAATAAAGAGAAGATACAATATTTATAATAGATGTGGAGTGGGAAAACACATACTTAAGAGTGTTTTTATCGATTTTGAGGGGACCCAAGTGAGGACAGTAGCTGGGGGACAGCCTCTCTCACAGCTCTAAGGAACGACTGTGAAGAGGCAGGGGAGCAGCCAGGATATCTAGGAACTTTTTGCTGGAAAAACCACTTGTAGTCAAGCATAAAAAGATTGCTGCTAATCACAAAAGACAGACATCTCCAATTAATGATTTTAATTGCTTTTTTGTATGAAAGATGTGGGAATCTGGGGCTGTTGGAATTCTCCTTCGGTGTGAGACAGACATCTCCAGTTAATGATTTTAATCGCTTTTTTGTATGAAAGATGTGGGAATCTGGGGCTGTTGCAATTCTCCTTCCGTGTGAGACAGACATCTCCAGTTAATGATTTTAATAGCTTTTTTGTATGAAAGATGCGGGAATCTGGGGCCGTAACAATTCTCCTTCGGTGTGGTGTGCACCTGAACTCTCTAGGGTCTGCTTTCCTGTTTTTTTCCGCCCTGAGTTCTTACACCCCCAACCCCCAGGAGTGGGCAGTTGCAGTGGGTTGCAGCTTAATCTTCGAGGAAGAGGAATGGCCAGCAACATTCTTCGTTTCACATAAAGAAAAATTGAAAATAATCTAAATGTTTTACAATCTGGAAGTAGTTTAAGAATTTACAGTACGTGAATTGAGTGTGTTTTATCTAATGAAAGTGAAATTTACAAAGACATTCTAGTAGCATGGAAGGTGATTATTATTTGGGCTAAGGGAGGAAAGCAGAATATAAAATACAGTGTGTAGGAACTTCCCCGGCAGTCCATCGATTATGGGTCTGCGCTTCCAATGCACGGGCACAGGTTCGATCCCTGGCTGGGAAATTAAGATCCCACATGCTGTGTGGTATGGCCAAAAAAAAAAAATAATAATGTGAAAAAATACTTCTGTCTAGAATAAGGACTGGAAGCAAGTATCTTGGGAAGTAGCCAGGCTATGCGGTGTTGTGGAAACAGCAGAAGATTTAGAGCTCCCCCAAACCAAGTTGATGCCTTACTTTGCTTTGGTGATAGCCTCTAATCACCTCCCAAAAGTTCCACGACATTTGACTCTTTGGACCAGGTTGTTTTTTACTGCTGGGACTGCCCTGTGCATTGTGGGATGTTGAGCAGCACCCTGGCCTGTGACCCCACTAGAGGGGAGTGGTACTCCCTTTCCACCTCCACATTGTGTGGCAATCAAACTGCCTCCAGACGTTGCCAGCTGTCCCCTAGAGAGGGGAGGAGGGCAAGATCACCCCCATTTGAAAGCTGCTGATGTATGGGCAATGACCTGTTTGTGGGTCTATGTTTACTCATGTAGAGTTGGTAAGTAAAACCTGACTGCTGTCAGTGGACAACTGAGATGATCCAGAACACGTAGTACAGGGCTGGGCCCCGCTCAGCACTCACTTTTAGCATTGTTTTGGATAGTAGTGTGTTGCGAGTATGCTCAGTCATGTCTGACTCTTTGCACCCATTTGGACTAGAGCTTTCTAGACCCCTCTGTCCATGGGAGGTCCAAGGCTAGAATACTGGAGTGGGTTGCCACTTCCTTCTCCAGGGGATCTTCCTGACCCAGGGATTGAGGCTGTGTCTCCTGCATTGCAGGCAGATTCTTTACCATTGAGCCAAAGGAAGACCTTTGGGCGGTAGAATGAAGGGTAATTCTCTTTCTCCTTTCTACAGTACCCCCAAACCCATAATCTTACAATGAAATTAAATTTACTGGGGGAAAAGAAAACACCAAACAAGGTGGTGTCTGAAGATTTTATAGGTAAGGGAGAGGCTTTCTGCTGTTCTATTTTGCCAATTAGAGGGGGCTTCCCTGGTGGCTCAGATGGTAAAGAATCCACCTACAGTGCAGGAGACCTGGATTTGATCCCTAAGTTGGGAACCCTTGGAGGAGGGCATGGCTACCCACTCTAATATTCTTGCCTGAAGAATCCCCATGGACAGAGGAGCCTGGTGGGCTACAGTCTATGGGATCGCAAATAGTCAGATAGGACCAAGCGACTAAGAACAACACACAGCAGAAAGAATAGCTTCTTTGGATCTGAAGTTGGAGCGAAAGAAAAACTTTGGAATTCATGTATTTTTTTACTGAAGTTCTTCAGGAAATGCATTCAACCTTGTAAATATACTCTCCTCAAGTCTAGTAGTGCAGCGCAGGGGTTATCATTAGCCCTTGTTCTTCCCCCAAGCCAGAGAGTCTGTGGCAAAGATACTGTGATCTTAAAAACCGTGTCAATCTCTTGTGTGTCCGTTTTCTTTCTGGAAATATACACAAGAGACTGGTGATGTTGGTTGTCTCCGTGGAGGGGAACTAGGTGGGGTGCTTTTTTTTTGTTGGTATACCCTTTTTATGCCTACTGAGTTTTGAACCATATCACTGCATATTACCTACTCAAAGCTTTTTTAAAAGTTAAATTTTTAGAAGAATTTATTGTTCTTGTTCAGTAACTAAGTCATGTCTGACTCTTTTGCAACCCCATGGACTGCAGCATGCCAGGTTCCTCTGTCCTTCAGTATCTCCTGGAGTTTGCTCAAATTCATGTTCATTGAGTTGGTGGTGCCAACCAACCATCTTATCCTCTGTTGCCCACTTTTCCTCCTGACCTCAATCTTTCCCCAGTGTCAGGGTCTTTTCCAGTAAGTCGCCTCTTTGCATCAGGTGGCCAAAGTATTGGGAGCTTCAGCTTCACCGTCAGTCCTTCCAATGAATATTCAGGTTTGATTTCTTTTAGGATTGACTGGTTTGATCTTGCAGTCCAAACGACTTTCAAGGTCTTCAGCACTGCAATTTGAAAGCATCAGTTCTCTGGCACTCAGCCATCTTTATGGTCCAACTCTCATATCCGTACATGACTACTGAAAAAACCAGGGCTTTCAGTATATAGACCTTTGTTGGCAAAATGATGTCTCTGCTTTTTAATGTACTGTCTAGGTTTGTCATAGTTTTCTTTCCAAAGAGCAGGTGTCTTTTAATTTCCTGGCTGCAGTCACCATCCACAGTGATTTTGGAGCCCAAGAAAAAAAATCTGTCACTGCTTTAGCTTTTTCCTCTTATATTTGCCATAAGTGACAGGACAGGATGCCATGATCTTAATTTTTTGAATGTTGAATTTTAAGCCAGCTTTTTCATTCTCCTTTTTCAGTCTCATCAAGAGGCTCTTTAATTCCTCTTCACTTTTGCCATTAGAGTGGTATCATCTACATATCTGAGACTGTTGATATTTCTTTTGGCAATCTTGATTCTAGCTTATGTTTCATCCAGCACAACCTGGCATTTCACATGATGTACTCTGCATGTAAGTTAAAATAAGCAGGGTAACATTGTATAGCTTTGTCATACTCCTTTCCCAATTTTGAACCAGTCCATTGTTTTGTGTCTGGTTCTAACTCTTGGTTCTTGACGCCTATATAAGTTTCTCAGGTTTCAGGTAAGATGGACTGGTATTCTCATCTGTTTAAGAATTTTCCACAGTTTGTTGTGATCCACACAGTCAAAGGCTTTAGTCTAGTTAGTGAAGCAGAAGCAGATGTTTTTCTGGCATTCCCTTGCTTTTTCTATAATCCAACAAATGTTGGCAATTTGATCTCTAAACCCAGCTTGTACATCTAGAAGTTCTTGGTTCATGTATTGCTAACACCTAGCTTGAAGGATTTTGAGAATAACCTTACTGGCATGTGAAATGAGCACAATTGTGCAGTACTTTGAACATTCCTGGGCATTGCCCTCCTTTGGGATTGGAATGAAAACTAACCTTTTCCAGTCCTATAGCCAATGCTGGGTTTTCCAAATTTGCTTGCATATTGAGTGCAGCACTTTAATAGCATCATCTTCTAGGCTGTCTCTTTGTTCCATAGGTCTATATGTCTTTATGCCAGTATCACACTCTTTTCTGTAGCTTTGCAATAGATTTTTGATACAGATTTATTTATTTGCAATAGATTTTTGAAATTAGGGAGTGTGAGGCCTTAGGTTCCAACCTTCAAGATCGTTTTAGTAATTTGGGATCCCTTGAGAACTGACATAGTTGAAATATCCGTCATGTTTATGTGTTCATTCAGTAATATACTTCTTGCTGAAAAATGCTAATGAGGTGAGTGGGTTGGGGATAGCAAAAGCGGGCAGGATGGGAGTGAAGTGGACAGCTTGTAAGTGATTTCCTTCTAGGAATCCTCCTTGATGAACAGCCATTTCTTCATTCAAACCACGACTCGAGAAAACCTCCGGCCAGTTTCCTCTGCAAATTATGTACTTCTCTTTTTTCAGATCCCCACAAAGTTAAAAGAGGCATTGAGAATTGCCAAAGAATGTATAGAAAAGAGACTGATTGAAGAACAGAAACAGGTAAACAGCTCCTCTGTGCCTTTTGTTGTTTTAGCATCCCCGTCCTCTGCTGTGGTGATCACAGTGATTTGCTTTTAACTGATCGTTCATTCCATAAACGTGTCTTGCATACTTGCTCTGGCCCAGGCTCCATGTTCAGTGCTGTGAGACAACTGAACACTTCACAGTCCACCTGCAGAGAGCTCAGCCTGTGGCAGAAACAAATGTGCTTACAAAGGATGGTCACTCTTTAAGATCAGGGCAGACTGGGTGGTTGGGGGGTCATACATGTTTCATACTCTGCTGGTTCTGGGGGCCACACTTGTGTTCTCTAAGAGAGGAAGAGGCACGTAAGGACCTGGGGGTGGAGAGGGAACGCTCTTCATCTGCTGGTATACTCTTCTCCGCGACATCCCGACCCAATGTGGAAGCAGACAGGCTGAGCACAGAAAGTGTTTTCATCCAGATAATTTGATTTGGTGAAACATGGTAGAAATTTTCATTAGCGTAGGATATGGTTACATTTTGTGGTGAACTGTGGTCTCTTAAAGATCCACCAGCATCGAAGATTGACAAGAGCTCAGTCTCACCATGGATCTGAAGAAGAAAGGAAAAAGAGGAAGATTTTAGCTCGAAAGGTAAGCCCGGTGTCTGTGAATTCTTTCTTGTGAATGCTTGACTCTGCGTGAAGAAAGTTCTAGGTCAACAATGTGTAAACGTTTAGTTCATGACAGATCTCTGTGCTATATTTTTGAAAGCTAAAACTTTACAGATGGCTGGTTAGCTGCTTCTCAACAAAAAACAAATAATAGTGTCAGCAGAGAAATGGACCATAGAATTTCCTGGCTTGCAGGGCTGACGATGGCCTTACTGTAATTATGGGGAAGGGTTGGCCTGAGAATGTAAACTCAGCATTCTTGGTTTTTATTTCTCCCTTTAGTTTTGGCTTGTGGCTTCTTCACTGTTATGAGGCCCAATATGACCTTGTGTGTAGCTAGTTTATAACTCTGTGCCTAGAAATATTTTTATTCTGGTATGTTCATTCTTTGCTTCCTCCCCCCTTTTTTTTTTTTTTTTTAAAGAAGTCAAAACGATCTGCTGTTGAAAATAATGAAGAGCATTCAGCAAAATACAGCAACTCCAATAATTCAGGTAACTGATTATAGGTTATAGTGCGGCCTGGGTCCCAAAGATTAGGGCCAGGAGTCTAGGTTTTTGGGTTCTTTTTACTGTATATAGCACAAGGAACTGTGCTGAGTGCTTTGTGGCAGGCTGGATGCGAGGGGAGATTGGGGGAGAATGGTATATGTATGGCTGAGTCCCTTTGCTGTCCACCTGAAACTGTTATAACTTTGTTAATTTGGCTATACCCCAATATAAAATAAAAAGCAAAATAAAATAAAAAGAGTCCCTGGGTTCTACTAGGCAGTGTGGTGACGAATGCAAAAAACAAGAGAACTCTGTCCCCAGGGAAGAGTTTCCATAGCAGTGAAAGTCTTACAGGACTCATGTACTAGAATAGACCTCAGAGCTTAACGGGCAACGAGCCTCTTCACCGATCCTAGGAGTCGATCTATCACAGATGAGCATCAGCCCTGGAATAAAACCCCACCCAGTAATGCAGTGCAAGGCCTCTTGCTTATCAGGAGAGGCTGCACTAACTGAAATGGCCCTAAACCCTGCCCTCTGCTCTGTCCCCACGTGGCAGAAGGGTGCGCCCTCCTCCATTAAGGAAAGGTCTCCCCAGTGTGCGGGGATCACAAAAGACGACATTCCAGAAGGGCGGGCAAGGCACAGAGAGCACTGTCCCTGCTCCCCTGGCTGGCTTTGGGCCTTTATGTCCCCATCTTTGGAGATCAGATCAAGGGACCCCCTGGGACCTTGCAGTTCTGTCTTTTGAGTCTGTGAAGTGGAGTTCCACATGGAGAAGGGAAGGTTTCATCCTCTTAGGTGCAGCTTTGGCTCAGCCCTGGAGGCCAAAGGAAGGGGATGTGTTTTTAGGTTGAGGGATACTTCCAGTCAGGATAAGGTAGAGACAGAGAATCTGAAGATGCAAAAGAGAGTGTGATTGTTGAGGGAGGCAAGGTGCGAGGGTGCTGGAAGGCCATGGAGTTAGGATCAAGAGCCCAGCTGTCGCTCTCAGCTTTGGAGAAAACCCATGCATCCTTTCCTGGTGTCAGGAGCAAGTGGAGTAGGTGAAGAGGCAGAGTCATTTAAAGTGGAAAGGAAGGAGGAAATTTAGGGTGTTTACAGACCATGCCTTCTCAGATCTTTTCAGGAAAGTCAGTGAGGAAGACATCTGCCAGGGGCAAGAGAAGAAGTGAGGGGTAGGCAAGACCTAAAGGCTGGGCTGGCCGCCGCCAGTGGATGCGGGCTGTGTAGGTAGAGCTGGAGCTGGAAGAGTTGGGGGTGGGAGAAGATTCTAGACTCCGGGAGGGTGGGAACTATCCCAGCACCACTGCTTGGAGAGTCAAGCCAGAGAAGGGCTCAGGGGGAGCTAGCGGGGAAGAGAAGGCGGCCCTGGAGATCTGTGTGAGGACCAGGGCTGGCTCCCTGGGGATGGAGGCTAGGAGAGGAGGAAGGGGCTGGAGGCTATTGTGGCTGGTGCATAATTTCTGAGTTGGAGGTCTGTTTTCTCATGGTTGATGGAATGGACATGGGCCAGTCATTTTCATCATTAGCCTGAGACTCAAGTCTTCAGTCAGCCTGTCACACTGGCAGACACTCTGTCTGACGTCTGCTTCTTTATAAAGTGGAGAAAGCCTGGCTCAGCGTCTCCACCTGCCTGCCTGCAGGGCTCTATGCCAGATGCATAGGGCCTTCCCTCATAGATCAGTTGGTAAAGAATCCACCCGCAATGCGGGAGATCCCGGTTCGATTCCTGGGTCGGGAGGATCCGCTGGAGAAGGGCTAGGCTACCCACTCCAGTATTCTTGGGCTTCCCTTGTGGCTCAGCTGGTAAAGAATCTGCCTGCAATGTGGGAGACCTGGGTTCGATCCCTGGGTTGGGAAGATCCCCTAGAGAAGGGAAAGGCTATCCAGTCCAGTATTCTGGCCTGGAGAATTCCATGGGGTGTATAGATAGTCCTTGGGGTCACAAAGAGTCGGACATGACTGAGTGACTTTCACTTCACTTCACTTATGCCAGATGCAGCCAGGTGGGAGCCTAAGGACTCCAAGACACCACCTCAAGGAGTTTAGGAGAGCCAGGAAGCTGTTGATAGAAATGTATAGATCATCTCCAGACCCCACTGAGTCACAAATGCAAACCTTCTCCCCTTTAAAACCCATGTTAGCACTACAAGCAGTGTCATATCACAGTGGGCTGGATTTTGCCATCTTTTTCAGTGAAACGCCTCCCATGTTTTATAGGAGGTGAGAGAATATGGCAGATAGTGGAAAGGGATTCCACCGGCCGGAGGGATGGTTTAATTAGGACATTTCTCCTTGTGCTCAGTGTCTGTGTGACGTGGATGATGGGAGAGATCATGATAGGAGGTGCCCTCAGAACAGGTGGTGGCCTTTCAGTTACCTGCAGGGAGCTCTGGTAGTCCTTCGCTAGGACCTCCATGTGAGGGGAGGGGCTTGTGTGGGCTGTTCTATCTGTTCACTGGGCTACTTCCAGGTTAAGTCAGGAGGGTGTATTCTGGGGGTTTCTGAGCAGTGGAAGTGATGCTGGGGAATTTGGGAATATTTGAAATATAACAATGTTACTAGGTCCAGGAAAAGTATACAACCTATGGGAATATGCACCTTACTTTAATGTAAATAAGGGTATTTGCTGAACTTCAGGTAAGAAAAAGCCTGGGAAACCCACACACTGAAGAGGCTGATCCTATCCAGTTCAGTGTGCCTGCTGGTAAAATGGCGCTTCCACAGGGAGCATTGCCGGGTGCATGCGCTGGAGAACTCTCGCTTCCTTTGGAGAGGCCTCCACCAGACTGCCCTGCGGCCCTCCGTCACCCGTTCTTGGCTCTGTCATTTGTCGTTCGTTACCCTGGGATAGGGGTTGGGTCCACAAGAGAGACTGTAGCCAACTGCATGAGCTGTTGGATGGCACAAGGCTGATTTCAAACCAGGCAGGCTGTGTGGAGCAGTGGGAGGCAGCGAGGCTTGGGGAAGGAGACGCGCCCTGAACTGGGCTGGATGCCTGCAGTCATGGGTCCAGTCCCTGAACTCTGTCCCACCTGCCTTTTCCCGCCAGGTCCACACGTGCAGCCAAGTGCAGAGGCTCAGACAGTGGTGGGTCCCAGCTCAGGCCACATTCCAGATGTCTTTCTTTGGTCCCCACGAGGGTTTTCTCCGTTTTCTCTCTTAGCAGGATCTGGGGCCAGCTCACCTCTCACATCCCCGTCCTCGCCGACTCCGCCCTCCACAGCAGGTCAGTGACAAGGCAGAGTGACCTGCCTGCCTCCCCTTCTGCACCAGTGGGGAGAAGTGTGGGACTCTTGCCCTTCTTGCCTTGGCTCAGACATTCAAGGTGTTAGAAGGGACCATCCTCCTCCAGAGAAACCAATGGGGTTGCAGACCAGCAGTGTCACTTGGGAGAAACGAGGGTCTTGATTTCCAAACTCAGATTTCAAGGGGAATGGAATAGTTGGTTTTAGGGCCACTCACCCACCCCCTACCTCCAGCTCTCTCTCTTTGCTGTAAAGCCTCATGCAGTCTCCTTAGATCAGACCCTGTCTTGGTATAGGCTTAGGCTGAACAAAACAACTGCGCTGCTGCCCAGAGGCTCTGTCCTGCCAGGACTCTCCTCAGGGAGCCCGGCCACACTGCTGGCTTTGTCATAGCGCAGCTGGTGAAATGCCCGCCTAGGAGTGAGACCCACGGAGTTTCTGATTTCCTGATAGCCGTCTGTGCTCTGTTCTGCTCTGCATTTCATCATCTGACTACTTTTCTGTGGCTAGCCAACGTTTGTTTCACTTTTCTGACTTAAATCAGGTTTCTTGGAGTCTTTTGAAAAAATGTAAAGAGTTTCTTTTTTTTTTTTTCCCCAGGGAATAACCTCTAAATATGTGTAGTGGCTTTATAACGCTATCTTTTTTCTTTCTTTTTGGAACTAATATCTCTCTCCTAACCACTTTGCAAACCCTGTAAAAATGCTTTGGGGTACCAGGATCTCCTTTCACTCCTTAACTGAACCAAATGTTCTAGATATCAGAGGAACTGGTTCTACCACTCAGATCTTGCCTACTGTTTGGAGCAGTCTCTGCAACCATTGGAAGGGAGAGTGGGCTGGGGTTGATTTATGAGTTGACAATACTATACTCATTAAGGCTTAAAGTGGCGCCCAGCAGCTACCAAGAGCATTATCCAACCCCTCTCAAATGCTTCTAACAGACCTTCCAAAAAGAAAAAAAAATAAAAAGATGACCATCAAATGTAAGGGGACTGGTTTGAAGGGCTTACATCTGGCTGTCGGGTGTCTTGACCAGGGAGGCTGGTTACTGGTGGTTTGCTGTCGAGTGTTCTGGGGCCAGGGTTTATTTTAATAAAAGTGCCTGTCTCATGGAGACGTAATATCCTATATCCTGTCCGACTTTGTCAGCAGATTTTACAAGAAGGGCCCCACATATTGATCCATACGGAAAGTAGACTTCTCAGTCTTTTGTAGAGGTGACCGCTATAGGCTGATCAGAAATTTTTGGAGAGCCACTGCCCACAATCATGTTGAGCCATTTTCTAGATGAGAGGATGGATATGGATTTCACACTGCTTAGACATATTAAGGAAATAGGAGAGAACTAATAGTGAGAATCCATGAAGCCTCCTTTAAGAAGTGAGGTGTCTGCTTAGAAGTGCAGACCACCTTGCTGTGTGCATTTGAGGTGGGCCGTTACCTGCCAGTTCTCATTTTTAAATACCTTGGAGAATTCAGTCTGTTTGGATTATTTTCGATGAATCCTCTAATCTGAGTTCTCAATTCTGATACAGTAGCTGGTCTGCATGAAATGAGGCAACTTTTAGAATGAGAAGAAAAAGAGGAATCTTTCGTAATTACAATCAGTGTTGGAAAAAACTTCATCAGAGGTGAGAGGGAACAGTCGGGAGTATAGTTCCATGTCCTGAAGGGTAGTCACAAGTATTCAGAGGGAAACACATGTGAGGCCCCAAGCACAATGCCTGGCAGAGATGAGAGGTGTCCAGCAGGTCTTGGCTTTCTCTTTTCCTCTATGTCCTTTAATGTTTTATTGATGAAATGATTGACTCAGCCCCAGAGACTATACTCTGACCTCTGCTGGGCATTTATCGTTAATGCGACTCATAAAAATAATAACTGGCATTTGCCTATCAACCTGGCATTTAAGGCCCCAAGCATGCCACCCACAGGGAGTTTATTCATTCAGCTACTTTAGATGCATTTATCCAGAGTCTGCAGTATGCCTGGCACTGTGCTAATAAGTCCTGGGTCACAGAGATGAGCACGCAGACAAGGCCCAACTGAGTGGCCTGGCACTGCCAGCACCTCTCAGGAGCTCCAAAAAGATAGCTACTGATCAAGCAAATGCTTTCCTCAGGTCCTGCCCATGGTAACTCCTCCCCCAACAGTTCTTAGATAGAGAATCTCCTTCTGGAAAAAGCTACCCACGGAGCAGCATCTCGAAATTCTGTACAAGGCCGCACAGGTGGCACCATCATGCTGCCGTTCCCATGGGAAAGATGGAGAAACTCTTATATGCAAAAACAAGACTGGGAGCTGACTGTGGCTCAGATCATGAACTCCTTATTGCAAAATTCAGACAAATGGAAGAAAGTAGGGAAAACCACTAGACCATTCAGGAGATATGAACTAAATCAAGTCCTTTACAGTTTTACAGTGGGAAATAGATGCAAGGGATTAGATCTGATAGACAGGGTCCCTGAAAAACTATGGACAGAGGTTCGTGACATTATACAGGTGGCAGTGATCAAGACTATCCCCAACAAAAGGAAATGCAAAAAGGCAAAGTGGTTGTCTGAGGAGGCCTTACAAATAGCTAAGAGAAGAAGAAAAGCTAAAGGCAAAGGAGAAAAAGGAAAGATATATCCATCTGAATGCAGACTTCCAAAGAATAGCAGGAAGAGATAAGAAAGCCTTCCTAAGTGATCAATGCAAAGAAATAGAGGAAAACAATAGAATGGGAAAGACTAGAGATCTTTTCAAGAAAATTAGAGATACCAAGGGAACATTTCATGCAAAGATGGGCTGTATATTGTCACCCTGCTTATTTAACTTATATGCAGAGTACATCATGCAAAATGCTGGGCTGGATGAAGCACACTGGGATCAAGATTGCTCAGAGAAATACCAATAACCTCAGATACACAGATACCACCCTTATGGCAGAAAGTGAAGAGGTGCTAAAGAGCCTCTTGATGAAAGTGAAAGAGGAGAGTGAAAAGGCTGGGTTAAAACTCAACATTTATTTATTTATTTTAAACTCAACATTTAAAAAACTAAAATCATAGCATCTGGTCCCATCACTTCATGACAAATAGATGGGGAAACAGTGGAAACAGTGAACAGACTTTATTTTCTTGGGCTCCAAAATTACTGCAGATGGTGACTGCAGCCATGAAATTAAAAGACGCTTGCTCCTTGGAAGAAAAGCTGTGACCAACCTAGACAGCGTATTAAAAAGCAGGCACTTTGTTACTTTGCTGACGAAGTTTTGTCTAGTCAAAGCTATGGTTTTTCCAGTGGTCATGTATGGATATGAGAGTTGGACCATAAAAAAGCTGATCATCGAAGAATTGATGCTTTTGAACTGTGGTGTTGGAGAAAACTCTTGAGAGTCCTTTGGACTGCAAGGAGATCTAACCTGTCCATTCTAAAGGAAATCAGTCCTGAATATTCATTGGAAGGGCTGATGCTAAAGCTGAAACTCCAATACTTTGGCCACCTGATGGGAAGAACTGACTCATTGGAAAAGACCCTGATGCTGGGCAAGATTGAAGGTGGGAGAAGAAGGGACAATAGACGATGAGATGGTTGGATGGCATCACCAACCCAATGGACATGCGTTTGAGCAAGCTCTGGGAGTTGGTGAAGGACAGGGAAGCCTGGTGTGCTGCAGTCCATGGGGTCACAGAGAGTCGGACATGACTGAGCGAATGAACTGAACCGAACTGGGTGAGGGCAAGGCTTTCAGCCTACTCACCCTCTGGGCAGCCCTTATTTAGACTGGTCCTTTCCCTTTCAGGACAGGCAGCCAGGCTTCTCACTGGGCTCATCTCTCTTGCCGCCTCTCTGCACTCTACCTATCTTATTGCTGGAATCACAATTTACTCCAATTTATGTTGACTAATTGGAAAAGACTGATGCTGGGAGGGATTGGGGGCAGGAGGAAAAGGGGACCGCAGAGGACGAGATGGCTAGATGGCATCACCAACTCGGTGGACGTGAGTAAGTGAACTCCGAGAGATGGTGATGGACAGGGAGGCCTGGCGTGCTGCGATTCATGGGGTCGCAAAGAGTCGGACATGACTGAGCGACTGAACTGAAATGATGTCTTCACTTCTAGGCCACATTTATGCTGTATCTGGGAAATAAATCAAGCATAGTATTAATATCTTCTGGCTTTATGAGATTTTCTCAAGAAATGAAGGAAAAGTCTTCATTTTCAAGGGCTAGCATTGAAAAGAAATTCCTGCTCAAGGTAGCATCTCAAACACAGCTCCATCTGGGAGCCCTTGAGATCTACATCTTGGCCTGCAGATCTAAACTTGAGGGTCACCACTCTGTAGTTCTAGATAGAACCTTGGAGAAGACACTTGACCTCCCTGGGCTTCAGATTTCAGAATCAAGCGAGGCCCCATAGGGCTCCTGGGCATGGAAGCCCTTTTGTCCCTTGTTTCTTGTAGACCAAACACCAGCCTCCATGACCTTCCCTGAGTTTCAAAGGGTAGAGTTGCTAATCAAGGGAGGAGCATCCAGAAACCTGCTGAGACAAGATTAAGCTCTGCACACACCTTAACCTTGTCAGGGACCCCATCCTTAGACTCTAGTTAAAAACCCCTCACCAAATCCCCTGGGGGTAGAGATACATAGTTTTTCAAGGCAGGAGCCCTCTGTGTTACCTCTGTCTGGCAGACTAATAAAGCTGTCCTTTTCTGCTTTCACCCAGAGAGGTTTGGTTTAGTTTGATTTAGCCTGGGTGTACAGAGAGGCAGAGGTTTCACATCAGCTTTCCATTCTTAAACAAAGATAGCAACAGTGCCTGTCTAGTGGATTTACTATGAGGATCCAGAGAGTCCTGGGCCTAAGAGGTTAGAACAGCACCTGATACACAGTCAGTCTTCAGGGCACTGTGAGTTACTGGGAGACCTTGAATAAGTCGATTTCTGGGTTTGGGTTGTTGTTGTTTATTTGCTAAGGCACGTCTGACTTTTTTTTGACCCCATGAACTGCAGCCCGCCAGGCTTCTCTGTGCAGGGGATTTCTCAGGCAAAAATAATGGAGTGGGTAGCCATTTCCTTCTCCAGGGGATCTTCCTGACCCAGGGATCGAACCCTAGTCTCTTTGATAGGAGGATTCTTTTGGGTTAAAAAGGCAAAAGGGAGAGGGTTAGAGGAGCCCATCTCAGTTCTTTCTAATCAAGCATCCTCTAAACCCACTGTTTGCTGGAAAATAACATCATTTATTCCAGTGGCTGAACAGGTAAACAATCCTCCTGTAATGCAGGAGATCCAGGAGACATGGGTTGGATCCCTGGGTCAGGAAGACCCCCTGAAGACAGAAACGGCAACCCACTCCAGTATTCTTGCCTGGGGGATTCCACGCACAAAGGAGCCTGGCAGGCTACATTCCGTGCGCGGTCATAAAGATACAGATGAGCACACACACACCTACATACATAAACCCACTGTGGACCCACCCCTGGCAGTTTGCTCAGCAATAGATCAATTGAGGCAAGATCAGTTTGACAGCATTGACTTTCTTCCTGAAATCATCAGTTTTAAAAGCATTTGTGGTAACTAAGGGTGGTTTTAAACTCAGTTACTTTCAGGACAGGGCAGAAGAGACAGGTGTTTCTAAGCAAAGGAGTCTTACTCTCCTGAGTCCTTTCCAGCATTTGTGTAAGGACTGGAGCCTCTCCTGTTTCTCTCTGAACCTCCCTGCCCAGGGCCTTTTCTCGAAATCCTTACCAGATTTGATGGGAGAAAGACTAAAAATATTTCCTTAAGTTTGTTGGCAGTTCTATTGGGTAGGGTGGAATTCTCTAAAGCCTTTTTTTTTTTTTCCCCAGTGAGAACATTCCTAGCACTTTCTTTTGTCTAAAGTGTATGTTTCCTGCCTCTAGCAGGTCATTCTTTCAAGAACTTTGAGATACTTTTATTCTGACTGATTTCTGGCTCAGTGTCACCATGGAGCTGAGTGGTTTAGAAGGTCCTGATTTACATGCAAATATTTGCTCCTACTCTCCCTTTGGGAGGAGACAGGCCTGCTGTCTTGCTATTGTGTGTGTGTGTGTGTGTGTGTGTGTGTGTGTGTGTGTGTTTAAAAAGATTTGCAAAAAAACACAAAGATTTGCAACAGAGTATAAAGAGTATTTGGGGAAATCTTAAGTAAGCAGGAAACCCAAATTATTATTGTTGTTAATAATCATATTTCACGTTTTGAGTGCTTATTTTGTCCTAGGCACTGTTCTAGGAGATTTATAGTTACTGTTTTATTTAATCCTCATGAATACCTTCCTATCCAAGGAGCAGGGATTATACTTATAGCTCCATTTCACAGACAGACATTGAGGCTCTAGGGGACCTTGACTGCAGTCGCGCAAGTGGGAGGTACTGGAGCCAGGATCCAGTCTTGGTCTCTGTCCTGTTCATCACCCTGATTCTCCTGAGCACCTGCTCTCTCGCTGCACTGCAGGGCCTGTGCTGCTAACAGCTGTGCTTGGCTGGAGTGCTAAGAGCTCTGAAGGAAGCGCTAGGAGCCCCGGGCTTGGGAATGCTCCACCACTCGTAGGGTGACCTTGCACAAATAATTTACATTCTTTGAAGCTGTCTTTAAAGAGAATTCCTGGTCTTTATGAGGTAGATAATGTACACAGGACCTGATAAGCAAGAAAGTACTGTTAAGCTGTGGATACCTTGCAAGAGAATTCTAGCCCTGCTTGCTTGCAGTTTATCATTTTTAAGCAATAATTTTGAAGAGAGAGAGCTGGCAGTTCGTAGAAGGCCAGTTTGTGAGAGTGACTGAAAAGAGGGAAATTTGTGCAGGACTGGAGGAGGAGGCAAAGCGGGGCCTTGTGGGCACAGAATGACTGAGAACTTGAGTAACAGGAAGGAAGGTTTAGGATAAATAAGACACAAACTATGGTGTGTAAAATAAGCTACCAGGATATACTGTACAACACAGGGCATATAGCCATAACTTTATAGTAACTGTAAGTGGAGTGTAGCCTTTAAAAACTCTGAATCACGATATTGTACACCTGTAACTTATATAATATTGTCTATCAACTGTACTTCAGTAAAACAAATAAATAAGATACAAGAAAAGGGAGAAATTCTTTTAGAATGTTGGAGCTCCCAGGATTTATCTAGCCACATGAAAGTCTGAAACACACTCTAGGCTCAGAATAGACATCTATGGCCCTAAAAATTGCCTCTTTTTCTCAAAATCACATAAAGCAGTTTCCATCTTTGGGATGAGCAGGTCTGTCCTATGGTGCTTCTCTAAACACTGTATTGGTTCTGCTCTGCTGCCGGCCTGCAGCCCTCCTCCCTGCCTACAAGCCCAGTGTATGAGCTCCTTCCCTGGGTCCTCAGTTGCTGGAGTGGGGTGGGCAGGCAGTGGCCCCAGCATCCTCCCAGAGCTGCCCCAGGTCAGTGGTCAGCCTGCTGCACCCCACATGGGCCTCTGACCGGCCCCTTCTCAGAGGAAGGGATTCTCCTTTAGGCAGGGGAGCAGGTTGGTTCATTCAGAACTCTGGGATTCGCTGTCAGGGAAAAGGTTATCTTTACAATTAACTNCATATTTGCAATGGAGTATTACTCAGCCATTAGAAAGAATTCACTTGAATCAGTTCTAATGAGGTGGATGAAACTGGAGCTGATTATACAGAGTAAAGTAAGCCAGAAAGAAAAACACCAATACAGTATACTAATGCATATATATGGAATTAGAAAGATGGTAACAATAACCCTGTATGCGAGACAGCAAAAGAGACACAGATGTACTGAACAGTTTTTTGGACTCTGTGGGAGAGGGAGAGGGTGGGATGATTTGGGAGAATGGCACTTAAACATGTATAATATCATATAAGAAATGAATCACCAGTCTAGGTTCGATGCAGGATAAAGGATGGTTGGGGCTGGTGCACTGGGATGACCCAGAGGGATGGGAAGGGGAGGGAAATGGGAAGGGGTTTCAGAATTGGGAACACATGTACACCCATGGTGGATTCATGTTGATGTATGGCAAAACCAATATAATATTGTAAAGTAAATAATAATAATAAAATTAAATTTAAATAAATAAAAATCCAACATGAAATACAAATAGTACCAAGCTTGAGAAACTCTGACTATTATAATCAATAAATAATTTTATAATAAGTGAGAACTGACTTGGTAAGATTTACTTCTGATTAATCCTTAAATCCTTGAATATCTGAACACACAAAGCCATCAAGAGTTCTAACTGTTATGTGGGACCTCTTGCCTTTAATGTTGAAGCATCTAGAATCAGTTGGTTCTTGGTTTGAGAAATAGCGATGACCTTACCAGAAATGTTAGTCTGAGAAAGAATTCTTATTTATAAAGAAAGATAATTAAAGGAAATTAATTATCTAATATGTATGACTTACAGTTCTAAAGAAACGACAGTTCCAGGTGAACTAAGATGTACCACATTGTTAATACTTTACACAATTGCCACCATGTATTTGTCAAAATCTTCTGCACAGAAAAGGAAATAATCAACAGAAAGAAGAGGCAACAGAATGGGAGGAAATATTTGAAATGCATGTATCTTATAAAGCAGGAGTCCCCAAATCCCAGGATTTAATACCTGACAATCTGAGGTGAATCTGATAATATAATAATAATAGAAATAAAATGCACAATAAATGCAATGTGCTTGAATCATCCCAAACCCGCTATCATACTGGTCCATGGAAAAATTGTCTTCTATGAAACCAGTTCTTGGCACCAAATACACTGAGGATTACTGCCAAGGATTCAGTTCAGTTCAGTTGCTCAGTAGTGTCTGATTCTTTGTGACCCCATGAATTGCAGCACGCCAGGCCTTCCTGTCCATCATCAATTCCCAGAGTTCACTCAGACTCACGTCCATTGAGTCAGTGATGCCATCCAGCCATCTCATCCTCTGTCGTCCCCTTCTCCTCCTGCCCCCAATCCCTCCCAGCATCAAAGTCTTTTGCAATGAGTCAGCTTTTCACATGAGGTGGCCAAAGTACTGGAGTTTCAGGATTAATCTCTAATAAATGCATAAAAAGTCATGCAATTCAATAGCAATAAGCACAAAAGCTAGTAGGCCTGCTAAACAATTAGCTAAGGACATAATTTAGACATTTTTTAAAGAAAATATATAAATGGCCAATAGATTTTTTTTAATTTATTTTTTTTATTTACCTTATTTTACTTTACAATACTCTATTGGCTTTGCCATACATCGACATGAATCCACCACAGGTGTACAGGAGCTCCCAATCCTGATTCCCCCTCCCATCTCCCATCCCACAACGTCTCTCTGGATCATCCCCGTGCACCAGCCCCAAGCATCCTGCATCGAACATCAATTTTAAAAGAAGAAAAACATGTTCAGTGTTCTAATCATCAGGGAAAGGCAACTCAAAACCCAAATGAGATATTACCTTATATCTGTCAGGATGACTATTATCAGAAAATATAAAAAGACAAGGTCAGCAAGGATATGGAGAAATTAGAACCCTTGTATGCTGTTGGTAGAAATGCAAAATGGCATGGCTGCTATGGAAAACAGTATGGTGGTGTTTCACAATATAAAAATTAAATAGCTATATGGTCCAGTAATCCTGTTCTTAGATGTTCATCAAAAAAGGTTGAAATTATGATTTCAAAGATGTCAACATTTCTGTGTTCATTGTAGAACTATTCACAGTAGCCGAGATGTGGAAACATCTAAACATGAAAAAATAAGTAGATAAAGAAAATGTGGCACAGACAAAAATAGAATACAACTCAACCTTTAAAAAAAAGATGGAAATTCTGCAATATGTGACCACATGGACAAATATTGAAGATATTATGCTTAAGTGATATAAAAGAGTAACTGAAAGGCAAATATTATGTGATTTCCCACTTATGTATGTATTTAACATAATGAAATTCATAAGATCAAAGAATGTTATGATAATTGTCAGAGTCAGGTGGAGGGGAAAACGGGAAGTTACAAAACAATGGGCATAAACTTTTACTTAAGCAAGTTGAATAACTTCTACAGATGTAATATACAAAAAAACACATCCATAGTCAGCAATGCTGTATGAGTACCCTAAAATCTAAGAGGATGGGTCATGTTGTGTTTTTACTTCAATAAAATTATATATATACAGTAAAAAAAAAAATAGGTGTATTATGATTAAAGAAAAAATTTTATTGCATTTCTTCAGTTTCTTACTCCTCCCCCACAACCCCCCACCCCATTAATGCCAGCTTACTTTTCTTGAATCCAGTCCAGGTACCACAATGCATTAAATAATCATGTCTTCCAAGTCCCCTCTGGTCTGTGACACTTTTTCAATTTTCTTTCTTTCTTTCTTCTTCTTCTTTTTTTTTTTTTTTTTGTTCTTACTAAGGGATACTGGTGAAGTATCCTGTAGAATACTTTCAAATGTGGGCTTCCTAATGATTTTCTCACATTGGAAAGAATATCACAGAAGTAAAGCTTTTCTCATCGCATCATACCAAGGGATAAATGAGAGCCACATTACATCACTGTGGTGATGGTCACATTTTTTCAGGTAGAAATGGCAACCCACTCCAGTATTCTTGCCTGGACAGAGGAGCCTCGTGGCCTGCAGTCCATGGGGTCGCTAAGAGTTGGACACGACTGAGCGACTTCACTTTAACTTTTCACCTTCATGCCTTGGAGAAGGAAATGGTAACCCACTCCAGTCTTCTTGCCTGCAGAATCCCTGGGATGGGGGAGCCTGGTGGGCTGCTGTCTATGGGGTCGCACAGAGTCAAACACAACTGAAGTGACTTAGCAGCAGCAGCAGCAGCAGCAGCAGTCAGGTAATATCAGTCACATTTCTTTAAAGTTGAATGCAAGAGTTCCAATGTAGTTGAGTTGATAACAATTATTTCTAGAATGTTTTTTTTTCTTATTTAAATTATATAGTTCGTGTTTTCTTCAAGAAATATGTGCTATTTCAATAACTAAAAGTAGTTAATGGAGCGGCTGTGGTGATGTAATAAAAGAGATATTTAAAAGGGACTAGATCATTTTCCTTGAAGAAGGAAATGGCAACAGACTCCAGTGTTCTTGCCTGGAGAATCCCAAGGATGGGGAAGCCTGGTAGGAGGCCATCTGTTGGGTCGCACAGAGTTGGACATGACTGAAGCAACTTAGCAAGCAAGCAAGATCATTTTCCTAACTTAAGTTTGTAAATATTTCTGCTTTAACTCAATAAATCATGATATCAGATGTTCATTCTTTTCTATATCTGTGTAGTATTTCATTGTAAAACTATATTACTACCTGCTTATCAAATCTTATTGATATTTGTGTTATTTCCACCTTTGGGAAACTGTGAATAAAGCTTCTATGAATACTGATGTGTGATCCCTTTTGTAGAAATATGTTGTCATGTCCCTTGCACAAATACAGTTGAGATTTGTGTTTAAAGGCCAGGTACATATTTATCTAAGTAAAAAGCTTCCTTATCAATAAATAAATAAACCATGAAGAACTCTTCATTCTACTCCCATTTGGTTATAGTGAAAGTTTTGAAGAAGAGGGTTATGCTTGGCATATTGTAGTCATTCAATTAATATTTGATAATGTTGACTTCTATAATTATATATTTTTGATAACTGTAGAAAAAGTATTGGAGTGATGAAAAGTCTGAGGGGAATAATTTTGATGTATAAATTTTCATATGAAATTCCCCTAACACTGTTCCAGTTTTTCTAGAACACAGAAATTGCATCAGAGAATGGTGATTAATTATAAATGTTTATTTCATGGTTTTAAGAGGATGAGGCAACAGATAGTCTCTAGGGTTTATGCCCCAAAGTCTGTGACTCAGGATATAAGAATATATCCCTCAATTCTAAATAGGAGAGATCTTGTTTTCAACATCAGCAGGTATGCATTAGATCCTAAAGACAGATTAATATTAATTTCAATGTTGGGAATCTAGGGAAAAAAGTGAGGAGGGGAAATTCACCATTTCGATATAGACATTCTTGAGAATTATCTAGTCATTGAAAATTGCCTTTCTGAGGTTTCAAGGAAGAGGAACTGCACTCGGCCTACAGAGCTCTGTATTAAAGCTGGCTCAGCTGAGATCCTGACTGAGTGTGTTTGTGCTCAGTGCTTCAGTCCTGTATGATGCTGTGCCAGACTCCTCTGACCATGGGATTATCCTGGGAAGACTACTGAACCAGGTTGCCATTTCCTCCTCCAGGAGATCTTTCTGACCCAGGGATCAAACCTGGGTTTTCTGTAACTCTTACATCCTCAGGCGGGAGGATTCTTTGCCATGGAGCCACCTAGGAAGTCCTAGTCCCTGAATAACAGCCCTTTAAACAAGAGATGCCTTGAATGTGGGGTCAGGAGAGTTCTGAGAATCTGGAGAATGTGCATTGTCTTGCTACTTCAAATGTTTGAAGTTGCATTCAAGGTAGAAAGGACAGATATTTTAAGAAAGAGAGAGAGATCAAACAAACACTATAATGAAAAAAGGAAAAAAATGACCATTTTTACTTAAGATTATAAAGTGGCTCAGAGACTAAATATTACAACAAAATAGGGGGAAAATGTAGGGAACCTATATAAAAAATAACATTAGTTTAAAATGAGTGTTTAGGAAATTCCGTGGTAACTCAGTGGATAGAATTTTGCCAATGCAGGTGTGCAGATTTGAGCCTTGGTCAGAGAATTGTAGTCCCACGTGCCTCATGGCCAAAAAACCAAAATATAAAACAGAAGTGATATTATTGCAAATTCAATAGAGACTTTTTAAATGGTCCATATAAAAAATAAATAATTTAATTAAATGAATGTTTAAGCACCTTGCTACTGCTGCTGCTAAGTCGCTTCAGTCGTGTCCAACTTTGTGCAACCCCATAGATGGCAGCCCACCAGACTCCCCCATCCCTGGAATTCTCCAGGCAAGATCACTGGAGTGAGTTGCCATTTCCTTCTCCAATGCAAAAAAGTGAAATGTGAAAGTCACCCAGTCGTGTCTGACTCTTAGCGACCCCACAGACTACACACAGGTATATGCTATAGTGGTGCTTTTACATGCAAAAAAACTGAATCAATGACAACAACAAAAGGAACCCACAGTTTTTTTGGGATTCCTAAATATTGCTGGGGGACTGGTTCCATTTCATATGTAAGAATGAAAGCTGCAAAAGTATTTTCTCAGTGTCCATGTACATCTCATCTTCCAAACATTATAAATTAATTATATTTAGAACATCCAGCTTTGTGATAGGCTGTCTTCAATACTCAAATTTATGAGTTGAGGAAGAGATAGGGACCTCGAGTTCTTGTTTTGCATATGATCTGATCTCTTCATTGCTGACCATCTGAAATCAGGTTCTTGAGTTGTGGAACTAGAGAGAACTACCAAAAATGAGAAAGAGCTCCTGGTTCTGGTTCTTGTTCAGTAGGATCTTAGAGGTATTGGTCACCAATTAGAGAAACAGAATTATTTTATATTACTTTTTTCTCATGAAATGTTTCCATAGTACAGTGCTACCTCAAGTGTTTAGTCTTTCTCTTTTACAGGTAATATAGGGACAGAATAAATATCCTATGAACCTTGAAGGGAGAAAAAAGAGAGAGAAAGACCAAAAACTGGACATTTCTAAGTCAATTTTTAATAAGGATAGCTATTCTTTCTGAGAGAATATTTTTCTCAAATTTCTTCCCTTGGTGCTTTCTAGCATAGCTCTGTGATATGAATACTTTCATCAGGCACATTCCAAAGTCTCCAGTTTGTCATAAATTAGTATGATAAATAAAGAAAATAGCATCTGGACCTGGATCAAGATTACTGTAGACAAATGAGTAATTGCTGGGAGCCTGGATTAGGGTTCATGTCATAGATGTGTATATTGGGCCTTATTTGCATGGTACAGGGAAAGTCAAAATTTTCCATCTTCTGCTTTGCCACCTCTAGAGTAAATAGATAGACTAGATAATCTTTATTATTTTTTCAATATTATTATTCCTCAAACAATGATGGGGGATTGACAACCTGGACTTGCTAAGTCGAGAAGTACACTCTGTGAAAAATTACAATTTATTTTGAAAACAAGTTTACTGATTCAGAAGCAAAACAAGTGTTAAAGTGCTTTATGGAATTAATAGTAAAAGAACAAATATAAAGTGTTAGGTGTGTCATTTTTAATGTCACATTCTGAACATATAATGCAAAATTTAATATTTTTAGAAATGTATCACTTTTGCTATTAGTTATAGAACTGAAACAAGTAGCTCTGGTACTAGGGTAAATTAATCTTTTATGAAATTATAATATTCAAGAAAATCTGAAAGTATTATGCGAGGATTTCATTTAAAATAATCCCAAGTGACTTGAACCCATCTTTTTACTTTGAAATATTAAAAATTAAAATTGAGAACTAAGAAAGTTCAATAATTATAATTTTACTTAAATAAAATGTTTAAAAGTTTCTCATTTTTAAAAATTTTAGACTTTCAGCATAGCATGCATAGAAAATACACAGATTCTAAAAGAGACACTTTGCTTCATCTTTCAGCTTTGGTAAAGAGTAGTTAACTAAATGTCTTACTTCCTTATTTCCCTTAATATTTTTGTTTCTAGGACTAATTCAGATTCTGACAAACAGAAACCATGTTTCTATCAGACAGAAATAAAAGTGGGGCCACGTTCACTCTCCTGGGCTTCTCCAATTACCCAGAGTTGCAAGTACCCCTCTTCTTGACATTCCTGGCCATCTACAGTGTCACTGTGGTAGGGAATCTTGGGATGATTATAATAATCAAAATTAACCCCAAACTGCACAACCCCATGTACTTTTTCCTCAGCCACCTCTCCTTTGTGGACTTTTGTTATTCCTCCATCGTTGCTCCCAAGACCATGGTGAACCTCATGGTAGAAGACAGAACCATTTCATTTGTAGGCTGTGTAATACAATTCTTTTTCTTTTGTACCTTTGTGGTGACTGAGTCCTTTTTATTAGCTGTGATGGCCTATGACCGCTTTGTGGCCATCTGCAACCCTCTGCTCTACATGGTGGCCATGTCCCCAAAAGTCTGTGCCACATTAGTGATTGGATCTTATGCTTGGGGAATAGCTTGCTCCTTGATACTCACATGTACTGTTATCAAATTATCATTTCAAGGTTTCAACACAATCGATCATTTCTTCTGTGAGTTATCCTCCCTGCTTTCCCTCTCTTGCTCTGATACTTATCTCAACCAGTTGCTGCTTTTCATTTTTGCCACATTTAATGAAGTCAGCACACTCTTCATCATTCTCCTGTCTTATGTGTTTATTGTTGTCACCATCCTCAAAATGCGTTCAGCCTGTGGTCGTAGCAAAGCCTTCTCCACCTGTGCCTCCCACCTCACCACCATCAGCATCTTCCATGGCACCATCCTCTTCCTCTACTGTGTGCCCAACTCCAAAAACTCCAGGCACACAGTCAAAGTGGCATCTGTGGTTTACACGGTGGTCATCCCCATGTTAAATCCACTGATCTATAGTCTGAGAAATAAGGATGTCAAGGACACAGTCGCCAAGATCATGGACTCTAAAGTGTTTTCGTACTAAACATTATTCTAAAAGATTTTGCCCTTGATATTTAAATAAGCTGTGTCTGCAAAGGTTGGTTGATAAAAAGAAATTTATTATTAAGTGTTAATATATAAAATAGAAAGTACGTGATATTTTGCTTAACTGTACTAAACTTGACTTTCTGTCTTACTGGGAAAAAAAAGTTAGCAATCTTTCAAATCTTTTTCATCTAAAATTTTAGACAAAATTATCTGATTACAAAGGTTAAAAGACATAAATATCATGTGGTATATTTCTGTAATTTTAATAATTGTTAATTTCATCCTCCTTTTTTAATACCTATAATAGACCAGGCTCTCAATAATAACATGGATTCCTCTTACAAAAGGTACAAATAGCAGGAAGACATAGTGTTCATCCTTCAAGGGATAAAAATTCAGTGATGATAGTAGGGCACTTTAAAAAGTGGAAACTGTATAAGAGAGACAACAGCAAGTATAATTGAAGGTTTCAGAGGAAAAATTTCAAGTCTTTAAGAGAGATACTTTCATAAAATAGGTATTATGTACTCTGGTTTGGATAACAGAAAGAGTTTTAGGAGATATATTTCAACATAGGAGTTTTATCCAGGAGACTAAAGACTGAGAAAGAAGGAGGTCAGAGTGCAATACTGAGTCAATGATGCAACAGTGATTTTTTTAATTGAATAAATACTGTGTTTGCATATTTGGATATTTTTGTTGTATTGTATATACAGGTTACTTGGCATGAATGAAAGTTGATAAGACATGGTCTATATTCCGAATGTTTTCAAAAGAGTTCCAGTGTGGCAACATAACCATCTATGATTGTTGTTGAGTCACAAAGTTGTGTCCAATTCTTTTGCAATCCCGTGGCCTCTAGTCCACCAGGATCCTCTATCCATGGGATTTTCTAGGCAAGAATACTAGAGTGGGTTGCCATATCCTTCTCCAGTGATAGAGTCCACCAGAGACTTAAAAATCCAAAGAAGACATACGGATGGCTAACAAACACATGAAAAGATGCTCAACATCACTCATCATCAGAGAAATGCAAATCAAAACCACAATGAGGTACCATTTCACACCAGTCAGAATGGCTGCGATCCAAAAGTCTGCAAGCAATAAATGCTGGAGGGGGTGTGGAGAAAGGGGAACCCTCTTACACTGTTGGTGGGAATGTAAACTAGTACAGCCACTGTGGAAAACAGTNGTGGAAACAGTGAACAGACTTTATTTTCTTGGGCTCCAAAATTACTGCAGATGGTGACTGCAGCCATGAAATTAAAAGACGCTTGCTCCTTGGAAGAAAAGCTGTGACCAACCTAGACAGCGTATTAAAAAGCAGGCACTTTGTTACTTTGCTGACGAAGTTTTGTCTAGTCAAAGCTATGGTTTTTCCAGTGGTCATGTATGGATATGAGAGTTGGACCATAAAAAAGCTGATCATCGAAGAATTGATGCTTTTGAACTGTGGTGTTGGAGAAAACTCTTGAGAGTCCTTTGGACTGCAAGGAGATCTAACCTGTCCATTCTAAAGGAAATCAGTCCTGAATATTCATTGGAAGGGCTGATGCTAAAGCTGAAACTCCAATACTTTGGCCACCTGATGGGAAGAACTGACTCATTGGAAAAGACCCTGATGCTGGGCAAGATTGAAGGTGGGAGAAGAAGGGACAATAGACGATGAGATGGTTGGATGGCATCACCAACCCAATGGACATGCGTTTGAGCAAGCTCTGGGAGTTGGTGAAGGACAGGGAAGCCTGGTGTGCTGCAGTCCATGGGGTCACAGAGAGTCGGACATGACTGAGCGAATGAACTGAACCGAACTGGGTGAGGGCAAGGCTTTCAGCCTACTCACCCTCTGGGCAGCCCTTATTTAGACTGGTCCTTTCCCTTTCAGGACAGGCAGCCAGGCTTCTCACTGGGCTCATCTCTCTTGCCGCCTCTCTGCACTCTACCTATCTTATTGCTGGAATCACAATTTACTCCAATTTATGTTGACTAATTGGAAAAGACTGATGCTGGGAGGGATTGGGGGCAGGAGGAAAAGGGGACCGCAGAGGACGAGATGGCTAGATGGCATCACCAACTCGGTGGACGTGAGTAAGTGAACTCCGAGAGATGGTGATGGACAGGGAGGCCTGGCGTGCTGCGATTCATGGGGTCGCAAAGAGTCGGACATGACTGAGCGACTGAACTGAAATGATGTCTTCACTTCTAGGCCACATTTATGCTGTATCTGGGAAATAAATCAAGCATAGTATTAATATCTTCTGGCTTTATGAGATTTTCTCAAGAAATGAAGGAAAAGTCTTCATTTTCAAGGGCTAGCATTGAAAAGAAATTCCTGCTCAAGGTAGCATCTCAAACACAGCTCCATCTGGGAGCCCTTGAGATCTACATCTTGGCCTGCAGATCTAAACTTGAGGGTCACCACTCTGTAGTTCTAGATAGAACCTTGGAGAAGACACTTGACCTCCCTGGGCTTCAGATTTCAGAATCAAGCGAGGCCCCATAGGGCTCCTGGGCATGGAAGCCCTTTTGTCCCTTGTTTCTTGTAGACCAAACACCAGCCTCCATGACCTTCCCTGAGTTTCAAAGGGTAGAGTTGCTAATCAAGGGAGGAGCATCCAGAAACCTGCTGAGACAAGATTAAGCTCTGCACACACCTTAACCTTGTCAGGGACCCCATCCTTAGACTCTAGTTAAAAACCCCTCACCAAATCCCCTGGGGGTAGAGATACATAGTTTTTCAAGGCAGGAGCCCTCTGTGTTACCTCTGTCTGGCAGACTAATAAAGCTGTCCTTTTCTGCTTTCACCCAGAGAGGTTTGGTTTAGTTTGATTTAGCCTGGGTGTACAGAGAGGCAGAGGTTTCACATCAGCTTTCCATTCTTAAACAAAGATAGCAACAGTGCCTGTCTAGTGGATTTACTATGAGGATCCAGAGAGTCCTGGGCCTAAGAGGTTAGAACAGCACCTGATACACAGTCAGTCTTCAGGGCACTGTGAGTTACTGGGAGACCTTGAATAAGTCGATTTCTGGGTTTGGGTTGTTGTTGTTTATTTGCTAAGGCACGTCTGACTTTTTTTTGACCCCATGAACTGCAGCCCGCCAGGCTTCTCTGTGCAGGGGATTTCTCAGGCAAAAATAATGGAGTGGGTAGCCATTTCCTTCTCCAGGGGATCTTCCTGACCCAGGGATCGAACCCTAGTCTCTTTGATAGGAGGATTCTTTTGGGTTAAAAAGGCAAAAGGGAGAGGGTTAGAGGAGCCCATCTCAGTTCTTTCTAATCAAGCATCCTCTAAACCCACTGTTTGCTGGAAAATAACATCATTTATTCCAGTGGCTGAACAGGTAAACAATCCTCCTGTAATGCAGGAGATCCAGGAGACATGGGTTGGATCCCTGGGTCAGGAAGACCCCCTGAAGACAGAAACGGCAACCCACTCCAGTATTCTTGCCTGGGGGATTCCACGCACAAAGGAGCCTGGCAGGCTACATTCCGTGCGCGGTCATAAAGATACAGATGAGCACACACACACCTACATACATAAACCCACTGTGGACCCACCCCTGGCAGTTTGCTCAGCAATAGATCAATTGAGGCAAGATCAGTTTGACAGCATTGACTTTCTTCCTGAAATCATCAGTTTTAAAAGCATTTGTGGTAACTAAGGGTGGTTTTAAACTCAGTTACTTTCAGGACAGGGCAGAAGAGACAGGTGTTTCTAAGCAAAGGAGTCTTACTCTCCTGAGTCCTTTCCAGCATTTGTGTAAGGACTGGAGCCTCTCCTGTTTCTCTCTGAACCTCCCTGCCCAGGGCCTTTTCTCGAAATCCTTACCAGATTTGATGGGAGAAAGACTAAAAATATTTCCTTAAGTTTGTTGGCAGTTCTATTGGGTAGGGTGGAATTCTCTAAAGCCTTTTTTTTTTTTTCCCCAGTGAGAACATTCCTAGCACTTTCTTTTGTCTAAAGTGTATGTTTCCTGCCTCTAGCAGGTCATTCTTTCAAGAACTTTGAGATACTTTTATTCTGACTGATTTCTGGCTCAGTGTCACCATGGAGCTGAGTGGTTTAGAAGGTCCTGATTTACATGCAAATATTTGCTCCTACTCTCCCTTTGGGAGGAGACAGGCCTGCTGTCTTGCTATTGTGTGTGTGTGTGTGTGTGTGTGTGTGTTTAAAAAGATTTGCAAAAAAACACAAAGATTTGCAACAGAGTATAAAGAGTATTTGGGGAAATCTTAAGTAAGCAGGAAACCCAAATTATTATTGTTGTTAATAATCATATTTCACGTTTTGAGTGCTTATTTTGTCCTAGGCACTGTTCTAGGAGATTTATAGTTACTGTTTTATTTAATCCTCATGAATACCTTCCTATCCAAGGAGCAGGGATTATACTTATAGCTCCATTTCACAGACAGACATTGAGGCTCTAGGGGACCTTGACTGCAGTCGCGCAAGTGGGAGGTACTGGAGCCAGGATCCAGTCTTGGTCTCTGTCCTGTTCATCACCCTGATTCTCCTGAGCACCTGCTCTCTCGCTGCACTGCAGGGCCTGTGCTGCTAACAGCTGTGCTTGGCTGGAGTGCTAAGAGCTCTGAAGGAAGCGCTAGGAGCCCCGGGCTTGGGAATGCTCCACCACTCGTAGGGTGACCTTGCACAAATAATTTACATTCTTTGAAGCTGTCTTTAAAGAGAATTCCTGGTCTTTATGAGGTAGATAATGTACACAGGACCTGATAAGCAAGAAAGTACTGTTAAGCTGTGGATACCTTGCAAGAGAATTCTAGCCCTGCTTGCTTGCAGTTTATCATTTTTAAGCAATAATTTTGAAGAGAGAGAGCTGGCAGTTCGTAGAAGGCCAGTTTGTGAGAGTGACTGAAAAGAGGGAAATTTGTGCAGGACTGGAGGAGGAGGCAAAGCGGGGCCTTGTGGGCACAGAATGACTGAGAACTTGAGTAACAGGAAGGAAGGTTTAGGATAAATAAGACACAAACTATGGTGTGTAAAATAAGCTACCAGGATATACTGTACAACACAGGGCATATAGCCATAACTTTATAGTAACTGTAAGTGGAGTGTAGCCTTTAAAAACTCTGAATCACGATATTGTACACCTGTAACTTATATAATATTGTCTATCAACTGTACTTCAGTAAAACAAATAAATAAGATACAAGAAAAGGGAGAAATTCTTTTAGAATGTTGGAGCTCCCAGGATTTATCTAGCCACATGAAAGTCTGAAACACACTCTAGGCTCAGAATAGACATCTATGGCCCTAAAAATTGCCTCTTTTTCTCAAAATCACATAAAGCAGTTTCCATCTTTGGGATGAGCAGGTCTGTCCTATGGTGCTTCTCTAAACACTGTATTGGTTCTGCTCTGCTGCCGGCCTGCAGCCCTCCTCCCTGCCTACAAGCCCAGTGTATGAGCTCCTTCCCTGGGTCCTCAGTTGCTGGAGTGGGGTGGGCAGGCAGTGGCCCCAGCATCCTCCCAGAGCTGCCCCAGGTCAGTGGTCAGCCTGCTGCACCCCACATGGGCCTCTGACCGGCCCCTTCTCAGAGGAAGGGATTCTCCTTTAGGCAGGGGAGCAGGTTGGTTCATTCAGAACTCTGGGATTCGCTGTCAGGGAAAAGGTTATCTTTACAATTAACTTGGAATCTAGTCAGTTGAAAGGAGACAGGAAAAAAAAAATGTGTCCTGTTTTTGTTTTTTGGCTGTGTCCTAAGGCTTGATGACCTTTGGTCCCCTGGCAGTGAAAGTGTCAAGTCTAAATCCCTGGACTATCAGGGAATTCTACCCCCCGCCCTTTTTAGAAATAGTCCCTAGTCTTAAGAGCACCCCACTCCATGGCTCTTGCCTGGAAAATCCCATGGGCGGAGGAGCCTGGTAGGCTGCAGTCCATGGGGTCGCGAAGAGTCAGACACGACTGAGCGACTTGACTTTGACTTTTTACTTTCATGCATTGGAGAGGGAAATGGCAACCCACTCCAGTGTTCTTGCCTGGAGAATCCCAGGGACGCCGGAGTCGGACACAACTGAAGCGACTTAGCAGCAGCAGTAAGTAGATGCTGATGCCGAAGTCAAAACTCAAAACTTTGGCTACCTGACACAAAGAATTGACTTATTGGAAAAGACCCTGATGCTGGGGAAGATTGAAGGCAAGAAGAGAAGGGGGCGGGAGAGGATAAGATGGTTAGATAACATCACCGACTCAGTGGACATGAATTTGAGCAAACCCAAGAGGATGGTGAAGGACAGGAAAGCCTGGTGTGCTGCAGTCCATGGGGTCACAAAGAGTCGGACATGACTTAGTAACTGAACCACGAGCAAGTCTTAAGTAAGTACTTCTGCTCACTGGATCTAAGTGCCTTCAGGGAAGGGACCCCATGTTCCTGCCCAGGTTAGACTTCCCGTGCTTTTGCTCTTTCCAGCTTTAAAAAGGCACATCTCTGTTTCAGACTATAGAAGACTTGTGTGGAAAAGTGATCAGTTCTCGTTGTTCTCCCCTCTTCATAAACTGGCCTTATTTAGTAATAGAACTAGGTACACTCCCAGGACCCATTCCACTTTCCAGGGGAGATAAAACCACAATGGGTCTTCTGAATAGCACCTAACTGGTTCAGAAAAAAGAATGAAGAGGAAAGTGACTCATCGGTTACTCTGTTAGTATTAATATGTTTGCCATGTTCTTAAGAGGATCACTGTCGTATTTACAAACTGTGCTTCTTGTGATTCACTTAAATATATGCTAGTTTGCAATGAGAATAATCAGCATGTGATTCAGACTAATCTTTTATTGTCTCTATTTGATTAAATGACACTAAATAATGTCACTGAATGACACTGAATAATGACTTGTGTCCCCCCTCTCTCTCTCTTTGCTATTTTCAGTAGAGCATGCACCATTTTGAACGTGAATTTTCGGTAAAGTAAGCTATACTGATTTTTCTAACTTTAAAGATGCTCTGTTTCTTTCTGTGAAATGGGACATTGTGTCTAGATCACTGAAGTGATGAACAAATGGGAAAGCTGATTGGAGACGATTTCCTTGTCTGGATATTTAAATGAAATACAGCATCTTTAAAAGGCGCCCCAGTGACTTCATTTACATTCATTTCATTTTCATCGTGACCTTCAAATTTTCATTTTCCACTCTGATTTTAGTTTTAAAATACAGCCCTAAAACCTACACATCAACTGCATGGCATTTAGGTATTTTAATTTTGGAAGCCAGCATCTCACAGTCCTGTTGTTGCAAACATGCTGGTTCCTTGTTACTCTGACGAAAGGGAAAGAACATTGGGCAATTGCATTCCTGGTCACAGAGAAGCCACTTACTGACTTTATAACTGATATTAGGGAAAACAGGTCTTTTTTTAAGCATCCTTAATAATAATTAGGACATGAATACAGCCTCCCCATCTTTCTGAGGTAAAAGACAAAGGCAGTTTCAAACAGCTGGGGGCTGCCTGCTTCGGGGGTCTCTGGCCTCCAGTTCCCTCTGAGGGTAGCTGGTAGGTCTGGTGTTGGTCTGAAGGCCAGGTGGTCTCCCCTTCCGAGTGTGGGGACCTTGAAGGAACCCAGACCCACAGGCAGTAGTTGACTGCCCACTGTCAAAGTTGGCCCAGGGAAAGGGACTCTGAGAGGTCCTTTTGACACGGCTGGGGAAGATGTTTCTGGCAAGGTGTTTCTACCTGGATCTAACCTATGATCTTGCTGCAACAGTCTGTGGCCTGTTTCAGGGCCATTGCTGGGCTGCCAGGCTCCCATTTGGGGTACTGGGGAGGGTGGAACAGGTAGACAGATCATGACTGACCTGTAGATAAGCTGTCTTTGAGCGTTCCTCCACCTGGGGTGTTGGAGGCCAACATTTTTGAAAGCTAGATCCAGTTGGCAGTCAGTCTACTTTGGAATCTGGTGGTGTCCGTGACCTAGGGAGGGGCTGTAGGAGGCCTCTGGAGGGGCACTCACTCACATCTGGGAAGTAGGGGAGCTCAGCATCAGGTAGTTTTCCCAGATTCGTCACAGGCCCAAGAGTCAACTCTGAATTTGGATGCTGGTAACATTCCCCCCGATCCCACATTATTAGCCACGTGTTATAGCGTAAGTCCCAGTGAACCTTTAAAGGAATTTTGTGGACCATAGAAGAGGCAAAAAAAGAAAAACTAAAAAAGGACCAAAAAAAAAAATCGATGGGACCTGTAATTAGACTGTGAGTCCCTGGGGGTATTTTTGCCTCCTCCAAGGTCAAGTGTTGACTTTGACCTTCAGACCTGGACCTCTCTTCCATCCACCTTCCTGAAGTTTCTGAGCTGGTCCTGGGCCTGATCCTGTGTATGGAGATTTGCCCTGGTGGTTGTAGGCCCAGTGAGGAGAGGCGGGCCTCATGGGACATGGGGCCCTTTACGATTGGTCTGGCCTTCTGTGAGGGCACCTCTGGTGACCCTATTTTTTTCCCTTTGGATGAGCAGACTGTCTTTGCACAGCCCCCAGCTGCACAGGTTACCCTGTGGCACTTTGGACAGTGGATGCTACCTACATATTCAAAGCAATTCATTTAGACAGTCTTAGCCTTTACTTCGGAGAAGGCAATGGCACCCTACTCCAGTACTCTTGCCTGGAAAATCCCATGGGGTGGAGGAGCCTGGTGGGCTGCAGTCCATGGGGTTGCTTGGAGTCAGACACGACTGAGCGACTTCACTTTCACTTTTCACTTTCATGCATTGGAGAAGGGAATGGCAACCCACTCCAGTGTTCTTGCCTGGAGAATCCCAGGGACGCTGGAGCCTGGTGGGCTGCCATCTCTGGGGTCGCACAGAGTCGGACACGACTGAAGTGACTTAGCAGGAGCAGCAGCCTTTACTTGGACAATGAGGGTCCGTTTCCTGAGCACCACCCCCAGTCCCCAAACTGTGGTAGTGAATGTGCACTTCTAATTTTGAGCACCAGGTAGTAATGAGGCCACAGTCCAGGGCTGGTTCCTCATGAGGGCTGAGCAGGTTGGTTCTGTGCCAAGATGGCAGCCTGTACCAAGTCTAGTCTCTGAGGCCCATCTCTAGCCTCCCAGAGTCCTGGGCTAGAAGGGTGGCTGGTCTCTGGATAGTCAGTTCCATGCCTCTAGTAGAACAATGTGCTGTTGCAGCCCTGTCTTCTGACTCTTCTGCCGGGGTCAAAGCCCAGAGCTGGGAGGCAGAAATGCTGACACTCATTCCGGTACATATTGGGCCCTCCAGGTCAAGTCCAATTCCGCTGCCCTTTTCTGGCCATTGGCTGAGAGTGCTGGGGAGGGGCACTGGGAGGGTATTGGCATCCACTCAGTCCTCTGGGCTCTGCAGTTGCGTTCCAAGAGGCTTCAGAGGCCATCTCCCCTCCTGGTATTTCAATGGTCACTTTCCAAAAACACCCTTCAGAGGAACGCTTATATGACACACCAGTTTTCCCTGCTCTTCTCATCTCCACAGTCATGTCAGGTTGCAAGTCCTTTTTTATCTCTGTAACCCTGTAACCCCAGGCCAGGAGCATCTTCCCATAATCCACCCTGGCATACAGCATAATAGAACTTCATTTGTTGTCATTGTATAGAACCAGTGAAAATGACGCTTTGTTCATCTGTCTGTGTTCACTCTTTATTTGTATTGCTATATTATTTGAGAATTTCAAGAACTCTAGAGCATGAGTGTATGTATCTGTGTGATTCTTTAATTTCAGCTGCCTTTAGGTTTGGGTAAAAGATGTAAAGGAAGGTAAGTGGTTTTCTATGAAATACTTTAACCATGGCCTATCACAGTTGGTAAAAAAAAGTTGCTTTTGCTGAAGTATGTTATTAATGGTCCTGAACACCCATCCATATAAAGTCAAGCTGTGGTGGGAATGTTCTCCTGTTGTCACCGTAGCTCTGGGAGGTGGTGGGGGAGCCATCCAACAGACTGTCTTGCTGGGGTAGCCCTAGGATAGGGTAGAGGGTGAGGCTAGGAACGGAGAGGTAGGGTCACAGGGAGCTGCCTGATTCACAGGAAATGGGGCAACTCACTGTAGCACAGGCAAGTTCTTTGAAGCAAGGCCTTTTCCGGACCGAGTGTTTATTTTGTTCAAAGAGGATGATATTCATTTGATTCAAAAGTATACAATTCAAGTGCACAATGTCTGTGTGCCTGGAAGGAAGCTAAGAGAAGTTTCGGATACCTGTTCAGTTTCCTTCTCCTTGCCCACCAAGGTAAAGTCTGCCATTCCAGTCTCCCCCAACACTTCAGCAAAGATGTAGGGTTAGTGCATTTCCGTCTTGTAGGGTTGGCTCCCAGTGGATACAAGGGTGTTTGAGGAAGATGCCTCCTTGAGAGTGCCATTGTGGGAGAAAGTCCTCTGTCCCTTGCTGACAATTATTAGCATTTTATATTTCTTTCAGGCAACCTAGTATATTTAAGACAGATGAAAAAAATAAAAAAGACCCTGAGGAGCCCATAACCCAGCAGACAGTGGTTCCTTGTTGAGAATCCTAAGTGGTTTGTCATTTCATGTTAAATCACATCCTTCAAATACTAAAGAACTGTTTATCCCTTTCTAGTAATTGCTATTTAGGTAGCCCAGCTGTGCACACAGATGTCTTTCATTGCTAGCTCAGGAGTAGTGGAACCTGGAAGAAGCAGGGAAGGGAACCTTTTTTTGGGGATCATTTTTAAAATCTGGAAATTCATCTATGCAGAGAATGTCACTCTGTGTAGTTTTATGTAATCTGTGGTATTTGTTAAACTTGGAAGAAATGGCAACTTTAAAAAAATCACACAGTACAAAGTATCTCGGCCCCTCTGAGGGAAAATGTGTGCAGTCTTCCCCAAGTCCTTTCTGCCCAGGACTGCATGTGTGCAGGGAGGGTGCGTGCAGAAATACTGACTGTCCCTTCTCCTCCACAGGGATGTCCACGTTACCTCCACCTCCTCCACCTCCGCCTCCACCAGCAGCAGCTCCCTCACCTCCTGCGAGCACAGAGGCGCCCTCACAGCTTCCACCCCAGGCCGTGAATGGCGTGAGCCGAGGGGCCTTACTCAGCTCCATCCAGAATTTCCAAAAAGGAACTTTGAGGAAAGCCGAAACCTGTGATCACAGCGCTCCTAAGATTGGCTAAAGCTTTGTGTTTACACTCGGAGGGAAAATTTCTTTTTTTTTTTTTCCTTTCACCTCCACCCTGAAGTACCCTCCTTCTGGATGAATAATTGCTGAGCCAGTACAGCCACATATGACTTTGCAGATGCTCACGTAAGGGGCTTTTCAAGAGGGAAGCAGTCTTCAAGTAGAATGAAGTCAGGCTGGCATTGCTGCCTTAAGAAATATTTTCCTCCTTGGTTACTATCGGAATCTGGTTCACCCTCTTTTGGTGGGCAGCAGCGTATCAGAATCAATTATTTCCACCAACTGAAGGAAATGGACAAAAAACAAAAACGATGACAATATTCAGTCACCGAGGTGAATAGCCTTGGTGTTACAATCCCTCCCATCCTGCCAGACAGAACTGTTCCTCTCATAATTTCTCTATTCTAAAGCATCTTCTGGTTATTTCTTAGATAAAACTGTTTTTTGCTACTTTTAATTTCATCTTAGACATTAACACTGTAGCCCAAAGCATAGTGATGTTGCTGAGAGTCAGAGAAGCAACCGAGTTCATTTCCCCCTCAAGTAGGTGAAAGTTCACAACATTCTCTCAAGTTCAATCAGGAACTCCATTGTGGTTACAGAACTCAGGGCTGCTACAGGAACTACTCTAGGCTCTTCGTTCCTTTCAGTTAGTACGTGTTGAACAAAAAAATGTTAACATCAGGAAAAGCTCTTGCCAATTCAAGGATCTTCTTAATCCTTAGCATTTAAGTCAAGTTTGGGGTTTGTGGGGGGTCATTATTACAAGTAAATTTGGCATCTATAGAAATCAGTTCTGATTTTTGAAAGATTTATCCAAATATATCATCTTTTTAACATTACTCATTTATTAGAAAGATCCTTTATCCTATGATTTGCTTAAACCTTTAAATTGCACTTTAAAGGATTGTAAGTAATCCATCTAAAAAAATCAAGTTATACACATCAGTGTTGGTTACTATGCAGAGAGAATGTCATTGTGTATAGTTTCATGTAATCTGTGATAAATGTTCAGCTGTATTTTTTATTAAAATAAACTGTGTCAAGAAAATATGTTTTTAGCTTGGCTAGATATTTTAATGGGAAGTTTCTGTACCACTTATGTGCTTCTGTAACTAACTTACATCTATCTTTTCCATCTCAACTTCTGAGGAGAGCAGTGTATGGCAGAATATTATGTTTTTTGGCAGTGGGAAAAATGCCTGACATGGATCTTGGTTTAACTTTGAAGAGAACCTACTGGAATCAGGCATCTGAAGAGTCGGTGGGCAAGTTCCTGTTGTAAGTAAGTGATGCAGTTTAGGAGATTAGCGTTTAGTTTCTGATGGCACTAATTTCTTAACAGAATTCTAGGACTTCTATGCCACATTTATTATCTCAAGAATATAAAAATACCATTAGTCATAGTTAGGAATTCCTTTATTCCTTATCAAAACAGTCTTAACAGTAAATGAAGATTAAATGCTTTCATTTTTTACATATAAGTTATCCTTTTTTGGATATATCTTTCATCAGGACTCTGCCACATTTACACCATGTTCTTCCAGTGAGAGGGTAAAATTGCACATGAATCTTATTCAAAGAACATAGTACTCTAACAGACCAAAAAAATTTGAAACTTAGGAGGGTGGAAAGTTTTACCACAAACACATTTAAACTTCTTCCCAGTAAAAAAAACTCTGTTGTTGCTTCAGGGATAACTTTATGAATTAAAAGGTCTTACTGGACAATCCAGATGAAGAATCAGCAAGTATTTTAAGTAAATTCCAATGACCTGAACTTCAAGTCCAGACTAGATATTTAGTGTTTTCTTTATTGCAAATATGATGTCTTTAACCTGAGGTATAGAGTTGTCTTCTAGAATCTTTGCATAAGGCATAGGCACATCGGCACCAGTGACACGAACTGCAGGAGCATCCAGGAAATTGAACGCAGGGCCTAAGAGGGAAGGAGGTGCAAATCAGAGAGGCAAGGAAAGCCAACTGAGCACCACCACCTCAGCACAGCAGGTTATGGCTGCCCAGAGAAGGGAAGTCTGAAATCTATGCTAATTACCAAGAATTGTTTATGGTTTTGCTTTTTTTAATTACCCAAAGGAAAAATACCAAGCTGGCAAGTTGAAAATTTCCAGTCATTTGATCATCCCTAGCTTTTGCCTGTTTTGTCCTATAATAAACAGTGTCTATTACAGCTTAACTCTTCTGGAATCAGTGTCTCTGAAATACCTTCCATGATCCTGGCACAGATTTCAGCTCCTACTCCGAACTGTGGCCAGCCTCCTTCCACGGTTACAAGGTGATTGGTCTTCATGACACTGGCTTCTATTGTTTCAATGTCCATTGGCCTGATGGTTCGCAAATTTATCACCTAGACAAATAATACAGTAAATAGCTTTATAGAGCCACTGCCTCACAAATATAGTTTTATCCCCATAAAGCCATTTCCCTTATGTGTGTGCTCTCAGTTGCACAGTTGTGTCTGAGTCTTGACAACCCGATGGACTGTAGCCTGCCAGGCTCCTCTGTCTGTGGGATTTCCTAGGCAAGAATACTGGAGTGGGTTGCCATTTGCTACTCCAGGGGATCTTCCTGATCCAGGGATGAAACCTGCATTTCCTGTCTCAATCTTTGAGTCTAGGGAAATCTGACTATGTCAAATGGGAAACTAAATAAAATTCTTTATCTCTACTACAAGCAGCTCTGTTCACTTACAGAACTCACTTGTCCTCCTTTGGCTTTAACTTCCTCATCAAAATAGTAACTAACACATGACTGCTTACCAAGTACCAGACACTACAATAAGTATAACTCCACAGCCACCCTGATGGGACAGTAAATGTGTTATCCTCATTTTATGGCTGATGACACTGAGATTTATTAAAGTACATACATAACTTGCTCAAGCATAACCAGCAAGTGGTATCTCCTGGATATCAAATGATTAGACTCAATGACTTCTAAGTTTTCCATTCTCCCAATCTCCAGCTCTAAGTTTGGATCTTAACTTGCTAAAACAGGTACTAAAAAGATCCAGACACTAGGTGGTAAAAAGCTAGGTGTTTAAAAACCAAGTAGGTTCCCACCATTAAGCTGAGACAGAACTAAGTGACAAAGCAAGATTTCATATCAAATAATTTGTTACAGAACTCAAACTCATCTTTCTGGGTCTTTCTAAATTTAAAGGGATCTTTCTGATTCTTTAAGAACATGTGCATGTCCACTTACCTCACATTCAATTCCCTCTTTAGACAGCACTGTTGCAGCTTCTAAGCAGTGGCCCACAGGTCTTGAATGAGCAACTATAGTTACGTGTGTTCCTGAAACAAAGTTGTCACAGATCAGAGGTCAGGTTGAAACCAAACACACTGTCCTTCTCTGTAGCCAGCTGTGGTTCTTGTTCATTTGTAAAATCATTCCAGTGAGATGAGGAATGTGATAGCTTTCCTGGAAATGAAGTACAAATCCACTAGGCTCAGATTTACAAAAGCACAAATAAATGGTGCAGTCAGGGCGTAACACACTTTAAAGTTGAACTCATCCTATAATTTCCTAGTCAAAGTAAAGGCCAGTAACTTCTAGATCGAGTCTGATCAACATAAACAGAAGGAGCAGAGTGCTAATAATGTTGAAGTGTATACTGATTTCGCTTACCTTGCCTTTCTATTTTGGCTTTTCCAATAGGGATCAGAAAATCTTTTGACTGAGCTTCTGAAGGAAGTTCAAAAGGTACTCCATACATCAATTCATTCTCCAACACCACCACTACAATATATAAATATTTAAACCAATGTAACCACATGACTAAGAATATCTATAAACACAATCTCTATGAGACGTTTCACTGTGCTGATTAGGAAGCATCATAGTGTCCAGGAGCCTTATGGATGGTTTAGATACAGACATCTATAGTCTGGTCAATCCTAATTTTACCTCTGGGGTTAAAATCAGTGTTATAGGTGTGTAGTAAATTTCTCTCATACCTAATTGGCCCCCATATAGTCATAGATAAGAAAAACACTATTTTTTTCCTATGTTTACTACATCTGTAGATCTCTAACATATGTCTACGCCTAACTTTAACGGTCTTTAATGGTTCCTTCCATGTAGATATTTCATTTTAGTACTTTAATGTTCAAAAGAGATGCACGACACACCCCTCTACTGACCTGGGTTGTTATCCCGAATGGCTGATTTAATAAGCCCTTTTGCATCCTCTGAACTCCAGGGGCTGACCACCTTTAAGCCTGGGCAATGCCCATACCAGGCAGCAAAACACTGTGAGTGCTGGGCAGCTACACCTGCTGAGGCGCCATTGGGCCCCCTGAAGACTATGGGCACAGACTGAAGGCCCCCTGACATGTAGTACGTCTTGGCAGCTGAGTTTATGACCTGGTCGATGGCTTGCATAGAGAAATTGAAGGTCATGAATTCACAAATGGGCCGTAACCCAGCCTGTCAAATCAAAAATGTTGAAAAGATGTTGAAAAGACTGGAAAACATCAGTTTAGAGTGGCAAATAACTACTTTGCCCCCCCCCAACATTCAAGCAATGATTTTAAAAGGCCTTGTTAAAAGAAACTCTGTGAGATTCACAAAGAAGACTACATACCATAGCTGCACCTACAGCAATTCCAGCAAAACCCATCTAGAAAGTAAAATGCAAATGTAAGTAAAAATCCACAAAACTTATAGTAGTATCCTTTAACAGACATGCCCCTCCAAGGTCTGCTTCCTGATGGAAGGCTTACCTCAGATATGGGAGTATCTATGATCCTCTTATCTCCATATTTCTTCCACAGGCCTCGACTAACCTATAATTAAGCAATGACCCCATTACTTCTAATTGCACTGGGGGCAAATGACCACTTCAATTCTGTGTAGTTTTTTTCTTTTCCTTACTTACCTTATATGCTCCATCGTACTGGGCAACTTCTTCCCCAAGGAGAAATACTTTCTCATCTCTTTCCAGCTCCTCATCCATGCCTTGATTTATAGCCTCACGAACTGTTACCTGTCACAGGCAGGGGAAAGCAATCAATAAACTACAGGATTACTTAGGATACTACTGAGATTCTCTCTTGACCCAAGCTGTCCGCAGCACATGAGACAAAAACCATCAGTAGAACAGGCTTCTCTTTAAAAGTTCAAAGAATTTTAAAAGTAACATTTCTATTGCTCATTGCCAGTCTATGATTAGATGTATGAATGAAAAATATACTAAACATTTCCCTTTTTAATATTTATTAGCTGCACTGGGTTTTGGTCGCACATATGGGATCCCGTTGTGTCACGCAGGATCTTTTATTGTGGCTCACTGGCTCAGCAGCTGCCATCCATGAGCTCAGTAGTAGTGGCGCACAGGCTCAGTTTCCCATGTGGGATCTTAGTTCCCTGAACAGGGATCGAACCCACATCCCCTGCATTGCAGGGTGGATTCTTAACCACTGGACAAGAGGGAAGTCCCCTTTTTCTTAATGACTACCTAATCTTGAGAAATCTGCTTGCTGGCCAGACCAGTTCACAGGTGCTTTCCTAAGTAGAGAGTATACTGGATAGTTTTATTTCCACATTTGATATACTGTGGGGCAGAGAACAGTCAGGGAAGTCTAAGTAACACTACATAATGAGCACTAACTAAGTGCCAGACACTGCCAAACACTTTGCCTTCAGGATCTAGGAATTACTCAACTATAAAGGTTGGTAGAATCCTCCAGTAACAAAAATGAGAAAAGAGAGAAATTCCTAAAAAACTCGAACACAGAATTACCATGTAATCCAACAATTCCAACTTCTAGATTTTATACCCCAAAGAACTGAAAGCAGGGACTCAGATAATTGCACATCAATGTTCACAGCACCATTATTCAAAATCCAACAGGTGGATACAACTCAGGTGTCCATCAATGTTGAGTGGGTAAGAAAAGGTGGTATATGCCTAAACAGAACACTATTCAGCCTTAAAAACGAATGAAATTCTGACATGCTACGACATGGATGAAACTTGAAAACTTGGTAAGTGAAAGAAGTCAGACCTATAAGGAAAAATATTAAATGATTCCATTTATAGGCCATCCCTGCTGCTGCTGCTGCTAAGTTGCTTCAGTCGTTTCTGACCCTGTGCCACCCACAGGCAGCATCCCATCAGGCTCCTCTGTCCCTGGGATTCTCCAGGCAAGAATACTGGAGTGGGTGGCCATTTCCTTCTCCAAAAGGCCATCCCTAGAATACATGAATTCATCACACCAAGTACCGAGGGGTTAGAGGTCACCAGGGGCTAAGGGATAGTTACTGTTCAATAAGTACAGTTTCTGTTTGGGACGATGATAAAGTTCTGGTGATGAATGGACGACGTGCTAAATGCACTTAGCGCCACTGAATATACAGTTTAAAATAGTAAATTTTGTTATGTATATTTTACCACAATAAAAAATTTTAAGGGGAGGTGAGGGAAGAAGTGTCACCTCTAGTTCCCTCAGATCGGCCATTTGATTCCATTAAGCCTCGCGTGGGTGACATGCGACCCCAGCCTCTGCCCTGGGGCAAGGGACCCCTCCCGGCCCGACTAGCGTCCGGGCCGGTTACCTGCAGTGCAGCCGGCGCGGTCCGGTGGAACCGCCTCCTCAGCAACCCGGAGACCTGGCAGGGAGAGAGAGAGGACGCTCAGTGGGGAACAGAGTGGGCAGGGGTCGCGCAGGGTCATAGCAAGGGAGCCGTTGCCCACCTGCTCAAGGGGTCTCCTCACCAACACAGCAACTACCGCCATCTTGACCGTGTCCTCTAGCCGCTGCCAAATGACAGCACAGCAGGGCCGCGGACGAGTCGGACCCCGCTTCCCCGCCGGCGCGGGCCAATGGCAGGGCACGGCGCCTGCGTGCCCCGCCTCCCGCAGTGCGTCATGGGCCGAGGGGGCGGGCCGAGGAGCGTGTGGGTGGTCCCAGTCTGCGGGGGCCGGGAAGCAACTAGGGAGCGCCAGCGGTGGCTGGCCCTCGGGGTGAACGCCCGGAGCGCATCAGTCCGTGTTGGTATTTTGGACGCGGGGACCGAAAGTCAGACGCTGATGAGCGTAACTCGAGGCCGTGAAAACTGCAGGCACAGAAACGCTTTGGTACGAAACAGCACTTTATACATAATCTGGTGACTGGGTACTTATAGTCTAACAAGTTACCCTGGAAACACTGTCTTGTGGTTCCTTAGAATGTGAACTGGAGCTAGCTTTCATGTGTGCCAGGCATTAGGTTAAGTGCTTTATGGTCACTTAATTCTCATAGGAACCCTCTCAGGTAATTAGTGTTAATATTATTAGCTCTGTTTCTCAGATGGGTAGACTGAATGAAATAGGGATTGGTTAAAGGAGCCAGAATTTGACTTTACGACCCCTGACTTGTAAAAGGTAGTCTTTCCCCACTGCTTCGTAAAGCGGAATTTGGGGTCCCAACCTGGGAGGGAGTTAGAACAACCTGCATTTAGAGAGGGCCTATCACCGGAGAAGAGGGCGTCACAGAATGAGATGACTGGATGGCATCACCCATACAATGGACGTGAACTTGGGCAAAGTTTTGGGAGATGGTAAGGGACAGGGAGGCTTGCCGTGCTGCAGTCCACGGGGTCACAAAGAGTCAGACACGCCTAGTGACTGAACATAACCTGACTAGGGAAGCCTCTGGAAACTTTATCTCATTGGTCTCATTTTGACTTGGGGGTGAGGGGAATGGGTCACGTAGGACCTTTGGGGACTCCCCCAGTCCTCACTCTTATCCCGGACATTTTAGAAATTTCTATGAGGGCTGCTAGCTGCTGGTCTGCAACCTGAGAATCTGGGTTTACTGTAAGGGCCCCAAGAAGCCAGTGCAGCAGGGAGAGACTAGGTCACAGGAATCTGGTTGCTGAGTGAGAGGAGAGGGGTGAGGGCAGAAGCAAGGAGACCCCAGGGAGACCTTGGTAGAGAGAACTGGATTAGAGGACAGCTTCAGCATGAAGAGGAGGTGGCAGGTTTAATATCTATTTGGGACTGGAATCAATAGGGTTGCCATGAGGGAAGAGGAAGAGCTGAGGAAGATCTGGGTTTTCTTTGTTTTTGTTGGATGAGTAGGGGAAGGTAGGTGACTAGGTGGAGGTGGAGGTAAGGATCTATTCTGAATAAGCTATATTTAGACAGCTGGCTCATACTCAGGTTGAATGTTTGGAGCCTGGAGCTAGAAGCTGGGGAGTGCTAGAGAGAGAAATTTGGACACAGCTGCTTGAGCATGGCTTTTAGTCTCAGAGCTTTTGCTTCATCGTCTTTAAAATGGAAAATTTGTCTCTAAGATGTGAAGTCAAGACGTTCTGTCTTCCTCACCTGACATCATTGCCTAGTCCCTTCAGTCTGTGGGCTGAGATAAAACACACAATGTGAAAGCTGTGAGATTCTTTTTATTTGGGGACTTAATGAGGACTATACCCCAGGAGACTGCTCTCAGATAGTGCATAGTGATTTGGAGAAGGGTATGCAGTCTGGCACACATCTGGGTAGAAGGTTACTGCTAGTCATGAGTAGATATTTTAGTTAATGATTTTTAGTGCTTTTCCAAGTATGGTGAGATGCAAGAAATTGAGTTCATAAGCTTTTCTACTGAAATTATCTGAAGACCTATTTTACCAGGTTTTCTCAGAGCTTGAAAGTGAAAGTTAAGTCGCTCATTTGTGTCCAACTCTTTGGGACTGCGTGGACTGTAGCCCACCAGGCTTCTCTGTTCATGGGATTCTCCAGGCAAGAATATTGGAGTGGGGTGCCATTTCCTTCTCCAGGGGATCTTCCTGACCCAGGGATCGAACCCAGGTCTCCTGCATTGCAGGCAGATGCTTTAACCTCTGAGCCACCAGTTGAGCTCAGAGTACCTCATTTTCTCAGAGCTTGGAGTGCCTCATTTTCAGTCTTTGTCCTGAATTCCTTTCAGGGTATGTTGATGGTCAGCAGTGGCAGTGGCTAATAACCCAGCTGTTGTAGAGGACAATGGCAAGCAACGGTTTTTACTTGTCAGGTCCTTGACAGGAGACCACTACTTCTCTGGCAGCCACACAGCATCCTCGGGAATAGCCTCGAATTTGAGATATCACCCCTCACTGGTTCCCGGGTTCTGCTTAGAACAAAAATGTAAGTCAGTTCTCTTGCCTCTCTCACCTCTCCCACCATCCAGCACTAAAAGATTTCAGAATTAAAATTACAAAGCAAAATGAGGTATTAATGTAAGGGAAGAAAGGCCTAAAGAGAAACCAAAAATACGAACTGTGATGTAGACAGAGGACAGTATTTTTGGATTTTATTTACACAGAAATCCTAAAAAGCCAGGAATCCTGAGACTGTGTAGCTAGCCTGGCCACTTGTGTCAGAACGGCAATAGCAACTCCAGAGGACTCAGCTGGCCTCAGGTGAGAATTTCCTTTAAAATAATGACTGCAAACATTTCAGATACATTGAATATCTTCATCTGTATATATACATTGCTTTCAAACTCTATAAATGGCCAGTTTGGGAAAGCCAGGCATAATTTTATGTTTTGGAGTAAAAAGCACAAAAGTTGGAAGTGCTAAAGTGTAAATCCATAATCTTTTTAAAGCCTACATTCATAGGCTCACTGAATTTTACAGAAAAAGATTGGAAAGTGTAAGTTGACTGACTAGGCCACTTCAGTCTTGCAATTAAATCTTTCCAAAGTTCCAGGAACATTTGTCTTCCAGTATCTTTGGATTGTCACTTATCTGAAAGTCCTTCATCCAAAGTTTCAATCTCCACAGATTTCCACAATTATTATTATTTTGGTCATTGCAATCAGGGTTTATTAAAGATTTTCCACTCCATCTTTTTAGCTATAGCTTAAACACATTAAAATGCACATTTCTACCACCTCAGAAATTTCTCTCATGTCTCCTTCTAAGTAATTCTTTATTCAATTCCATAGGCAACCACTGATCTGATTTCCATCGGCCTGTTTTAGAACTTGAAACAAATGGAGTTATATTTGTTTATATATACAATTATATTTGTTATATACCTTGTGCTCTTGTGTTTGGCTTCTTTAGCTTAGCAAATGTTACTGAAATTGATTCATTCATGTTAAATCTTAATACTTTACTCCTCTTTTTATTCTCATAGCTTGTTCTTTTGAGAGATCTTGAGACCCACAAGAAGTATAAAAATACGAAGAGTGTACAAGACTTTTCCTGTACATTCCTTCCAGCATTGCTCAGTGGCAATATTTTATATTGCTTGTTGTTATTGTTCTGTCACTAACTGTGTCTGACTTTTTTGTGACCCCATGGACTGTAGTCCCGCCAGGCTCATCGGTCCATGTGATTTTCCAGGCAAGAATAATGGAGTGGGTTGCATTTACTTCTTCAGGGGATCTTCCTGACCCAGGGACTGAACCTGAATCTCCTCCTTTGCAGGCAGTTTCTTCACTGCTGAGCCACCGGGCAACTGACTCCAGTCTTGCCTGGGAAATCCCATTGTCAAAGGAGCCTGACTGGCTACGGTCCATGGGGGTCACAAAAAAGCTGAACCTGACTTAGCAACTGAACAACAACAAAAATATTTTATGTACTATAGCTTGTTGTTGGAACACAAAATTAACATTGGTACAATATTAGTTAGGTAGACACTAACATTGGTACAATGCTAGTTAGGTAGACACTCTATTCTGCTTTCACCAGTTTTTATATGCATTCTTACATGTGTACATGTGTGTGAATAGTACTACAAAATTTTATCATCTGTACAAATTTATGTAGCTACCAGCACAATCAAAGTATAGCATGATTTCATCACTATAGAGAAAGTCCTTCTGAAGACACGCGTAGACACCTTCTCCCACCCCTAACTCCACTGATCTCTTCTTAACCACTTTAATTTATTATTTCAGGAATGCTTTTTACACAGGATCATGCAATATGTAATTCTTTGAGATTAACTATACTTACTCACCCCAGTGCCCTGGGGACCCATTCAAGTAATTCTGTGTATCAACATTTCATTCTTTTTTATTGCTGAGTAGATGTATGGCTTTGTCAGTTTATCCATTCATCCACTGAAGGACTTCTGAGTTGTGTTCACTTTAAATTATTTCCAGTGTAGCTGCTGTGAACATTGGTTTACAGGTTTTTATGTGAACTTAAATTTTCATTTCTTTGGATATCCAGCAGTATGATTGCCTGTTAAGTGTATGTTTAACTTTTAAGAAATTGCCAAAACTTTTTCCAGAGTGACTGTACCATTTTAAGTTTCCTCCAGCAATGTATGAGAAATACAGTTGCTCTGGGATCCTTCCCAGCACCTGATATTATCAATAATTTTAATTTAGGCATTCTAATCAATGAGTGAACTTCCCTGGTGGCTCAGACGGTAAAGCATCTGCCTACAATGCGGGAGACCTGGGTTCGATCCCTGGGTCGGGAAGATCTCCTGGAGAAGGAAATGGCAACCCACTCTAGTATTCTTGCCGAGAAAATCCCATGGATGGGAGAGCCTGGTGGGCTACAATTCATGGGATCGCAAAGAGTCGGACATGACTGAGCGACTTGACTGACTCAATCAATGTGTAGTGGTGTCCCTTGTGATTTTAATTTGCATTTCCCTTGTATTTAAGGATACTGAACACCTTTTAAAATCCAGCATCTCACATGATGTATCCTGCATATAAATTAAATAAGCAGGGTGACAGTGTACAGCTTTGATGTACTCCTTTCCTAATTTTCAACCAGTCCATTGTTCCATATTCAGATCAAACTGTTGCTTCTTGACCCACATACAAGTTTCTCAAGAGGCAGGAAAGGTGGTCTGGTACTCACATCTTTAAGAATATTTCAGTTTGTTGTGATCCCCACAGTCAAAGACTTTAGTGTAGTCAGTGAAGCAGAAGTAGATGTTTTTTTGGAACTCCCTTGCTTTTTCCATGATCCAGTGAATGTTGGCAATTTGATCTCTGGTTCCTTTGCCTCTTTGAAACCCAGCTTGTACATCTGGAAGTTCTTCATTGATGTTCTACTGAAGCCTAGCTTGGAGGATTTTGAGTATTACCTTGCTACCATGTGAAATGAGTGCAATTGTGCGCTAGTTTGAACATTTTGGGGCATTGCTTTTCTTTGGGATTGGAATGAAAACTGACCTTTTCTGGTCCTGTGGCCACTGATAAGTTTTCCAAATTTGCTGACATATGGAGTGCAGCACTTAACTGCATCATCTTTTAGGATTTTAAATAGCTCAGTTGGAATTCCATCATCTCCACTAGCTTTATTCATAGTAATACTTCCTAAGGTCCACCTGACTTCACATTCGAGGATATCTGGGTCTAGGTGAGTGACAACACCATCGAGGTTCAGTCAGTTCAGTTCAGTTCAGTTCAGTCGCTCAGTCATGTCCGACTCTTTGCGACCCCATGGACTGCAGCACGCCAGGCTTCCTTGTCCATCACCAACTCCCGAAACTTACTCAAACTCATGTCCGTCGAGTCAGTGATGCCATCCAGCCATCTCATCCTCTGTCATCCCCTTCTCTTCCCACCTTCAATCTTTCCTAGTATCGGGGTCTTTTCTGGTGAGTCAGTTCTTTGCATCAGGTGGCCAAAGTATTGGAGTTTAGTTTCACCATCAGTCCTTCCAATGAATATTCAGGACTGATCTCCTTTAGGACAGACTGGTTGGATCTCCTTGCAGTCCAAGGGACTCTCAAGAGTCTTCTCCAACACCACAGTTCAAAAGCATCAATTCTTCGGTACTCAGCTTTCTTTATACTCCAACTCTCACATCCATACATGACTACTGGAAAAACCACAGCTTTGACTAGATGGACCTTTGTTGGCAAAGTAATGTCTCTGCTTTTTAATATGCTGTCTAGGTTGGTCATAGCTTTTCTTCCAAAGAGATGCTTATCTTTTAATTTTATGGCTGCAGTTACCATCTGCAGTGATTTTGGAACCCAAAAAATAAAGTCTCTCACTATTTCCATTGTTTCCCCATCTTTGTCTTCTAGGTCATTAAGACTTTTTTGTATAGTTCTTCTGTGTATTCTTGCCACCTCTTCTTAATCTCTTTTTCTGCTTCTGTTAAATCCTTACTGTTTTTGTCATTTACCTTACACATCCTTGCATGGCATGTTCCCTTGATATCTCCAATTTTCTTGAAGAGATGTTGGGTAAGATAGTCTTACCCATTATATTATCTTCTTGTACTTCTTTGCATTGTTCACTTAAGAAGGCTTTCTTATTTTTCCTTGCTAATCTCTGGAACTCTGCATTCAGTTGGATATATTTTTACCTTTCTCCTTTACCTTTTGTTTCTCTTCTTTCATCGGCTATTTGTAAAGTCTCCTCAGACAACCACTTTGTTTTCTTGCATTTCTTTTTATTTGGGATGGTTTTGGCCACTGCCTCCTGTACTATATTACAAACCTCTTTCCATGGTTCTTCAGGCACTCTGTGTACCAGATCTAATCTCTTGAATCTATTTGTCACCTCCCCATTATATAATGTTAAAGGATTTGATTTAGGTCAAACCTGAATAGCCTAGTGGTTTTCCCTACTTTCTTCAATTTAAGCCTAAATTTTGCAATAAGGAACTCATGATCTGAGCTACAGTCAGCTCTAGGTCTTATTTTTACTGACCTTTTAGAGCTTCTTCATCTTTGGCTGCAAAGAATATAATCAGTCTGATTTTAGTATGGACCATCTGGTGATGTCGACGTGTAGAGTCATCTGTTGTTTTGCTGGAAGAGGGTGTTTGCTATGACCAGTGTGTTCTCTTGACAAAACTCTCTGTTAGCCTTTGGCATGCTTCATTTTGTACTCCAAGGCCAAACTTACCTGTTACTCCAGGTATCTCTTGAATTTTTACTTTGCATTCCAATCCCCTATAATGAAAAGGACATCTTTCTTTTGGTGTTATTTCTAGTTAGTTCCAGGCCTTGTAGATCTTCATAGAACCATTTGACTTCAGCTTCTTTGGCATTAGTGTTTGGGGCATAGACTTTGTTTACTGTGACATTGAATGGTTTGCCCTGTAAATGAACTGAGATCATTCTGTCATTTTTGAAACTGCACCCAAATACTGCCTTTCAGACTCTCTTGTTGACTGTGAGGCCTACTCCATTTCTGCTAAGGGATTCTTGCCCACAGTAGTAGATATAATGGTCATCTGAATTAAATTTGAACATTCTTGTCCGTATTAGTTCACTGATTTCCCAAGATGTCACTGTTCACTCTTGCCATCTCCTGTTTGACCACATCCAATTTACCTTGATGCATGGACCTAACATTCCAGGTTCCTATGCAATATTGCTCTTTACAACATCAGAATTTACTTTCACCACCAGAAAGTAGAAGTGTTAGTCGTTTAGTCATGTCCTTCTCTCTGTGATCCTATGGACTGTAGCCAGCCAGACTCCTCTGTTCGTGGTATTCTCCAGGCAAGAATATTGGAGTGGATCGCCCTCTCCAGAGGCTCTTCCTGACCCAGGGATTGAACCCGGGTCTCCTGCATTGCAGGCAGATTCTTTACTGTCTTAGCCACCAGGAAAGCCAGACACATCTACAACTGAGCATCATTTCCACTTTGGCCAGGCCGTTGTATTCTTTCTAGAGCTATTAGTATTTGCCTCCGCTCTTCCCCAATAGCATGTTGGACACCTACTGATCTGGGAGGGCTCGTCTTCCAATGTCATATCTTTTCCCTTTCATGGGTCACAGCCTTGTCGTAGTGAAGGAGACTGTGTAACTCAGTGACGCTATGAGTTATGCTGTGCAGGGCCACCTAAGATGGACGGGGCATAGTGAAAAGTTGAGAAAAGGTGCTCCACTGGAGGAGGAAATGGCAACCCACTCAAGTATTCCTGCCTAGAGACCCCATGGACAATATGAAAAGAAATTATAACCAACTAAAAATAACTGCATGCGTGTGCAACTGGGGCAAAATATGAACAGTAAGATACAAAAAGACTCAAACACAACCCCTTTCTGTATTCTTGACTGGAAAATCTCATGGCCAGAGGGGCCTGACGGTCTATCGTGCATGGGGTTGCTAAAGAGTCAGATACAACTTGGCAACTAAAAACAACTGCCACTTCTGCGGTGCCGGGAACGAAAGCAGGGAACCATGCATGATCCCTGCACACAGTACCTCCAAGGCTGCGGGCAGAATCCCTTAACCACCCTCCTCTATCTTTACTCCATTTAAGGAGCCATGTCACAATTCTCCCTTGGGGAGGAGGGACGAGCAATAGCACCAGTTACTTGTTCTCAGTCCCTTGTGTTGTGGCCCGAGTCCCCATAAAGCTTTACCCAAATTCCTTGTCTGGCCTCTTATCTATTTCTGTTGATTAAAGAGTGCAAGGACCCTGACCAGTAACAGTAGGACCTCTGACATAATGCTCTGTTGATTGAATCTTCAGGTATGGAATCTGGATACGGAAGACCAACAGTATATTCTTCTAGTCTGTGGCTTAGCTCATCATTTTTCAACAGTCTTTCAGGAAAAAAGGGTTTACATTTTGATGAAATTCAGTTTACCAGAGTTTTCTCACATGGATCATGTTTTGATGTCATCTCTAAGAACTTTGCCCAACACCAGGTTGCAAAACTTCTTTGATGCTTTCTTTTAAAGTTTTACAGTTTTCCATTTAGATCTGTGGTTCATTTTGAGGTAATTTTTGACGGTGAAGGACAGGGAAGCCTGGTGTGCTGCAGTCCATGGGCTCACAAAGAGTTGGACACGACTGAGAGGCTGAACAAGAACAACAGTGAAGTTTAGGTCCAGAGTTTTTAAAAAGATTTTTTTTAAATTATTTATTTAATGTTTGATCGCACTGGGTCTTCATTGCTATGTGCGGGCTTTTTCTAGTTGTTCTGAAGAGTGGGGACTGCTCTCCAGTTGCAGTGCCTGGGCTTCTCTTTGTGGTAGAATTTTCTTGTTGGTGGGCACAGGCTCTTGGTACACAGGCTTCAGTAGCTGTGGGTCTCGGTGGGTCTCGGGCTTAGTGGCTCCATGGCACATGGAATCTTCCTAGACCAGGGATTGAACCTGTGTGCCCCTCACTGGCAGGCAGATTCTTATCCACTGTTCCACCAGGAAAGTCTCCAGAGTTCTTACGTATGGATATCCACTTGTTAACATTATTTGCTAAGAAGACCATCTCTTCTCCACTGAATTGCTTTTGCACCTTTGTGCAAAAATCAGTTCGATGTTTTGAGTGGTGAAGTTGGACTCTTCTGTCCCATTGGTCTCTGTGTTTATCCCTTTTTCAGTCTTACACTTAGTTACTGCTTCTGTGAGGTAATTTTTAAAATCAAGTAACGTGAGTGTTCCAACGTTTCTTTTTCAAAGTTGTTTTTTTAACAATCAGCTTATCTGAAGCTACCAAAAGAAAATCTTGTAGAATTTTTATTGGAATAGTGTTGAATCTATAGAACAGTTTAAAAAGAGCTAGTATCCTATTTATTTCAGTCTTTGATTTTTTTTTATCAGCCTTTTGTAGTTTTCAGCATGCACATGTTACACATATTTTATTTCTGTCCTTTTTAGGCTATTGTAAATGTTATTCTTAATAATTTTGGTTCTTAGGGACTTTCCTGGTCGCTCGGCGGTTGAGAATCTGCCTGCCAACGCAGAGGATACAGGTTCAGTCCCCTATCTGGAAAAATGCCACGTGCTTCTGGGTAACTGAGGCTGTGTGCCACAGCTGTTGAGCCCATGTTCTGCAGCAAGAGAAGCCACCACACTGCAGTTCAAGAGTAGAGTACCCCCCACTTGCCACAACTAGAGAAATCCTGCACGCAGCAATGAAGGCCCAGCACAGCTAAAAATGAACAAATTAAAAAAAACTTATTTTTTTAGGTTTTTGGTAGTTTACTCCTAGTATGTAGACATGTGGTTGATTTTCAGGTGTGGACATGATGTTCTGCAACTTTGCTAAACTCATTTGTTGTTTCCAGAAGAAGCTTGTTTTGTATGTTCCGTGGGATGGTCTGCTCAGACAATTAATGTTTGTGAAAGAGACAATTTTTTTCTATCTTTCTAATATTTTGCCTTTTGTTTCTTTTTCTTCCCTTTTTTGCTGCCATTCTAGTACCCATGTTGAATAGGAGTGGTGAGAATGGATATCTTCACCTTGTTCCCCATATTAGAGGAAAAGCATTCACTCTTTGACCAGTAAGTGTGATGTTTGTTTAAAATTTTTGCATGGATGCTTATTCAGGCTAAGGAAGTCCTCTTTCTCCGTTGCTGCGTCCTTTAATCATGAATAGCCATTGCATTTTTGTCAAATATTTTCTCTGCATCAATTTACTAATATATAATCATTTGATTTTTCTTCATTAGTTTGTTAACATTGTGGATTATGTTGATTGCAGCAATGTTGCATTACTGGTATACACCGTACTGGGTCATGGTGAGATATATGTAAAGACACACATGCACACACATATATATCGCTGTATTTTGATTTGCTAGTTTTTTGTGGAATTTTATGTGTACGTTTATGGAAGATTTCTTGTGTTGTCTGATTTTGGTATCAGTGTAATGGTGGCCTGCCTCAAACAGAGTTGGGAAGTGTTCCCTCATTTTCTGTTTTCTGAAGGAGGTTGTATAGATTTGGTTTTATTTCTTCCTTAAATGTTTGGTAGAATTTATATTTGAAACCATCCAGAGATTTCTTTCTCATGGAGCTTTTGACTACAAAATCTGTTTCTCTAATGAATATAGAGTTATTCAGGCTATCAATTTATTCTTGGGTAAATGTCAGATGCTGTAATTTTTCAAGGACTAAGTCCAGTTCATGAAGGTTGCCAAATTTATATATCTTGATTTGTTCACAGAATTCACTTTTATATTCTGTAGGGTTTGTAGTGATATCCCCCTTTCCATTCCTAAAATTGGTAACCTGTGTCTTTCTTCCTTATTTGTTCGTCAGTCTGGCTAGAGAATATTCATATTTTACATTTTTGCAGGTAATCCAGATGATTTGGATTTCCACCTGCCTGCTGTGGGCTGTGGTTCCAAAGTCAGCTCAGTTTTTAAAGTTCCAAAATTTTTAAAAAACTTTTTATTATTTCCTTCTTTTTGGCTGCTCTGGGTCTTCGTTGCTGCATGTGGGCTTCTCATCGCGTTGGCTTGTCCTGCTGCAGAACCTGAGTGTAGGCTCAGTGGTTGTGGCTCAAGGGCTTAGTTACCCTGCGGCAAATGGGATCTTCCCAGACCAGGGATCGAACCCATGTCCTCTGCACTGGCAGGTGGATTCTTTATCAGTGCACCACCAGGAAAGTCCCCAGCTGAGTTTTTAAAGCATTTGCAGTGCTATTTGGATCAGTCCCACGAGTGTGCCACCCAGAGGTCACTTGGGGACCTTTGGTTGTATGTTACCTCATAGCTCAGTTGGCAAGGCTTGGGGTATACTGTGTAGGGTCAAACCTGTACGCGTAAGCTCCAGGGGGAGTCCAGGAGCTCTGGAGGCTGAAATTCCACGATGAAGTTTCCTGCGAGGATGGTTTCCTTTGAAGCCTGTCTCCTTGGCTTTTTGTTCTGTCCTCCCATGGCCTTTCCTCTGTGCATGCCCATGTCTGTGTCCCAGTCTGCTCTTAGAACGACACCAGTCGTTGGATTCAGCTCAGTTCAGTCGCTCAGTTGTGTCCGACTCTTTGCGACCCCATGAATTGCAGCACGCCAGGCCTCCCTGTCCATCACCAACTCCTGGAGTTTACCCAGACTCATGTCCATCGAGTCGGTGATGCCATCCAATCATCTTATCCTCTGTCATCCCCTTCTCCTCCTGTCCCCAATCCTTCCCAGCATCAGGGTCTTTTCCAGTGAGTCAACTCTTCGGATGAGGTGGCCAAAGTTGGAGTTTTAGCTTCAGCATCAGTCTTCCAATGAACACCCAGAACTTATCTCCTTTAGAATGGACTGGTTGGATCTCCTTGTAGTCCAAGGGACTCTCAAGAGTCTTCTCCAACACCACAGTTCAAAAGCATCCATTCTTCGGCTCTCAGCTTTCTTCACAGTCCAACTCTCACATCGATACATGACCACTGGAAAAACCATAGCCTTGACTAGATGGATCTTTGTTGGCAAAGTAATGTCTCTGCTTTTTAATATGCTGTTTAGGTAGGACTTCCCTGGTGGCTCATATGGTAAAGCATTTGTCTACAATGCGGGAGACCTTGGTTCGATCCCTGGGTCGGGAAGAGCCTCTGGGAAAGGAAATGGCAATGCACTCCAGTACTCTTGCCTGGAAAATCCCATGGACAGAGGAGCCTGGTGGGCTATAGTCCATGGGGTCGCAAAGAGTCAGACACCACTGAGCGACTTCACTTTCACTTTCAGGTTTGTCATAACTTCCTTTCCAAGGAGTAAGCATCTTTTAATTTCATGGCTGCAATCACCATCTGCAGTGATTTTGGAGCCCCCAAAAATAAAGTCTGACACTGTTTCCACTNATTGTTTTTGCTTTGGCTCCATCCCTTTATTCTTTTTGGAGTTATTTCTCCACTGATCTGCAGTAGCATATTGGGCACCTAATGACCTGGGGAGTTCCTCTTTTGGTATCCTATCATTTTGCCTTTTCATACTGTTCATGGCATTCTCAAGGCAAGAGTACTGAAGTGGCTTGCCATTCCCTTCTTCAGTGGACTGCGTTCTGTTAGATCTCTCTACCATGACCCACCCGTCTTGGGTTGCCCCAAGGGCATGACTTGGTTTCATTGAGTTAGACAAGGCTGTGGTCCTCGTGTGATTAGATTGACCAGTTTTCTGTGAGTATGGTTTCAGTGTGTCTGCCCTCTGATGCCCTCTTGAAACACCTACCATCTTACTTGGGTTTCTCTTACCTCGGGTGTCGGGTATCTCTTCACGGCTGCTCTAGCAAAGCACAGCCGCTGCTCCTTACCTTGGACGAGGGGTATCTCCCTACTGCCTCCGTTCCTGTCCTTCAGTGTGGGATAGCTCCTTTAGGCCTTCCTGCACCTGTGCAGCCACTGCTTCTCTGGATGCTCCTCCTGGCCGCCGACTCTGGCCTCGGGTGTGGGTGGCTCCTCCTAGCTGCTTCCCCTGGCCTCGGGCTCGGAGTGGCTCTTCAGGGTCACCACCCCTGACCTCAGACNCTTCCTGCACCTGTGCAGCCACTGCTTCTCTGGATGCTCCTCCTGGCCGCCGACTCTGGCCTCGGGTGTGGGTGGCTCCTCCTAGCTGCTTCCCCTGGCCTCGGGCTCGGAGTGGCTCTTCAGGGTCACCACCCCTGACCTCAGACGCGGGGTGTCTCCCCCAGCCGCCACTGGCCTCGGACACGGGGTAGCTCCTCCCGGCCACCACTGGCCTCGGANATGAGATGGCTGGATGGCATCACTGACTTGATGGACGTGAGTCTGAGTGAACTCTGGGAATTGGTGATGGTCAGGGAGGCCTGGTGTGGTGTGATTCATGGGGTCGGAAAGAGTCGGACATGACTGAGTAACTGAACTGAACTGAACTGAAGCTGTTACAAATAACTGAATTGGGAAAATATTCTCAAATTCGTTTTATAAGGTCACTATTACCCTGAAGACAAAATCAGGCAAAGGCACTACAGAACAATAAAAATAAAAATATTGGTCAATACCTTTGATGAACAAGGATGCAAAAAATTCTCCACATTTGCTAACAAACTGAATCCAACAATTTATGAAAGAATCAAATACCATGATCAAGTTAGACTTATTACAGGGTCACAAGACTAGCTTAACACACGCAAATCAATCAATGCAATACACCATATTAACAAAAGAATGGATAAAAATCAAGTAATCTTCTCAAAAGATGCAGAAAAAGGATTTGACAAAATATAGCATCTATTCATGATTTTTAAAATACTCTTATNTGTCCATCCAGCCTTCCTCAGTTCAGTTCATTTCAGTCACTCAGTCGTGTCCGACTCTGCGACCCCATGGATCGCAGCACGCCAGGCCTCTCTGTCCATCACCAGCTCCCGGAGTTCTCCTGCCGGCCTCTGTATCTTCCACAACAGACTGACATTATGACTGCGTCTCTGGTTAGTTTCCATGGCGTCCAGTGCACAGTTGTTTGAGAGTAGTCAACATTCGGATCAGCCCTTCTAGTCCTGTTGCCAGCTCTTCACCTTTCTCAACCCTGCGTTTGCCAGAAGAGTCAACTCCTTTGACCCTGGAATATGTTTGTTTTCTGCTCTGCTTCTGCTTCTGCTGTAACCATCTTCCTTTCTTTTAAACTACTTGTCCAGATTTCCCCTCCCTTGAGCCAACTCCCTCATCACTCAAACACACTTTCTCTCCCTTCCCTGCATTCTGGTTCTTTCTTGTGTCAGCCCAGAACTGGCTGGGCAACTGCTTTATGAGAGTGCATAACCACCCATTCCTGTTGTCACTGCGTTTACCCTCAGAGTGAAAGTGTTAGTCACTCAGCGGTGTCCGATTATCTGTGACCCCATGGAATGTAGCCTCCCAGGCTCCTCTGTCCATGGAATTCTCCAGGCATGAGTGCTGGAGTGGGTTGCCCAATTCCCTTCTCCAGGGGATTTTCCAAACGCAGGAATCGAACCCACATCTCCTGAATTGCAGACAGATTCTATACTGCCTGAGCCACTAGGAAAGCCCATTTACCATCCAAGTCCTGTAAAAAATACTTATGATGTGGATGCCAAAGTGGTGTGACTAGAATCTCTAAGTGAGCATTTATCTAGCATCTGGCATGTAGGAGGCACTCAATAAAAAGGTAGAGAAATGGTCAATAAAACACCTGAATAGCCCTAAATTTCTAAACATTATTTTTAAAGGCCTGCATATTGATTGATCTGTAGAGAATTTCAGAGCTCAGAGAAATGATTTCTCTCATCTAGGTCACTATTTGACTGGCTGCAACGTTTGCTGCACACACCCTTAGAATTTTCACATTATCTATTCACTATCTAGGTTATTACCAACATGTTTTTTTAAATTGATTCATTTTAAAACCTATTCTAGCTCAAAGCAACAGTATCTGTGATACTGAGGGCTTCATGTCCTAGTTATTTTCCGATATCTTAGAAAAAAACACAATTCAGGTATCAACTAATTGTCTAGGTGACACCTGAACTTCTTTCGTGTGCCACAGTTAGGAAACTGTAATCTTGCTATAGTCATATTTCTATCTTTTATGATAAAAAGCCAGTCAGACTCAAACATACCATTGAATGTTGGCTTCTGTATGCTTCTATATGAACATTTTATTAGAGGCAAGAGACACAGCATCAGTGGTTGCCCGGGGCTAGAGATGGAAGTGAGGCTGACCTCGAACAGGCACCAGAGGACTTTCTGGGGGTGATGGAAGTATTCTAACGCTGGATGGTGGTGATGTTGTACGCTATATATGCTCAGTCGTGTCTAACTCTCTGTGACGCCATGGACTGTAGCCCACCAGGCTCCTCTGTCCATGGGATTCTCCAGCCAAGAATACCGGAGTGGGTTGCCGTTTCCTCCTCCAGAAGATCTTCCCGACCCAGGGATCGAATCCACGTCTCCTGCATCTCCTGCGTTGGCAGGCAGATTCTTTACCTAAACTAGCGCCACCTGGGAAGCCCCACACACACTGTATGAATTTAGAAGAATTCATCAAACTGTATATTTTAAATGGATACATCGAATGGTTTGTAAATTGTATCTCAGAGAAGAGGAAGGAGGAGGAGAAGTAAGAAAAATGATCAACCACCAAGGTGTATGAGGGAATTTCTGGCGTCCTGGTGGTAGTCTGTTTCTTGATCTGGGTGTTGGTTGCTTTGTTGGTTACTCTGGGTGTGTTCACTTTGTGAAAAATTCATCAAACCATTCATTTATGTTTCATGCACATTTGATATGTGAATGTTATATCTCAGTAACAAAATTTACTAAAAACAAACAAAATAAGCCAAGGTGGGGAGGGGGACACAATTCCTCTCCAAATGATAAAAATTTATCACTTTCCTATTTATTATTTTGTATAATCACATTACCCTGCCAATTTAATCTCGTAACATTACAGGCTCAGATTTGGTCTATCTTAATACAGAAAGGGCTGTAAAAAGATAATATTTAGCTTGTTACATAAATGCTATAAGAATGTCAGTGGAAGCCATTGTTTCTTAATTATCCACTGCTGTTATCAACATGGACAGTATTCAACTTGCAACCAAAATAAATAGATGTCTTAAGAGACCTTGGTGGAACAATCAAATCACCAAGTCTCAAAAAGTAACCCCCTCTCTTAGCCCAGTTCTCCTGCTGCCTGCCAGAGTTTCGATTCTATATTTATCTTTCCAGATCAGCAGTAGAGCAATTAGTTATTATAATAAGAGCTACCAATTTATTGTGTGCCGACTTTATGCCAGGCTCTGCATTAGCAGAGTTTTTCATACTTTAATTGCCTCACTTCACTGTCATAACAACTCTGCCCTAGAGTTGCTTTATTCGACTTTGTGATGGAAGAAACTGCGGCTGAGGGTCCAGACCCATACTGCTGGTGACAGGGCCAAGTGAGTCAGCTGGAGTCCCACCCCTCGTGCTCTGCTCTCTCAGAACCTGACGTCAGGCACAGGAAATAAGTGACACGTGTAGAATTCTGAATCCTGAAACATGGCTCTTTACACGGTTACTATAGTTACTTTTCTACATGATGCGCTCTTTTTTTTTTGCCAGGATAACAATGAATCCGCTATTAGCCAGTGAGGTTTTGAACCCCCACCATCATCATGAAACCCAAGGACATCTGAGTAGGTTTAAAATAATGTTCCTGCCTTTTAAATAGACCTTATGTTTCAGAAGCCCCTGGAACATGAACAGATCCTTTTCTGTGGCAGCTTTACAAATATTGTTATTTGCCCCTTGTGTAAAACATAGGGGCTTTATAAAGGTAACACAGCTGTAGTTCAGGCAGAGTCCCACAGGACTCCTTGATAAAAGCGATGCATTTGGGTGTTGGGGGAGGGGTACACGGGTGTTCCCGTCGTACATAGGGGTAGGGGGAGAGCATCCAGGCAGGAGGGCATGTGGAAAGAGAGGGCTTGAGTGTGTTCAGAAGAAGAGACTCAGCCTGAGAGGAACTGGACAGAAGGGACAAGAGCGGTGTGCTCTGCTAAGTGAATAAGGCTCTTGCTAAACTAGGACACCCATGCCGAGGAAATGGTTTGGACTAGCAGCAGGCAGAAGGGCAGCAGAGGCCTGAAATGTGTTACTGACAAGCATTTAGAGCACTGAGCTGTTAGGGAGGGTGAGAACTCAGAATTGGGAGTTGTCTTGCCTCCTGTGTGCCAGCTGGCTGTGGCATAGTCCAGGCAGTTTTCTTCCCTTTTGGCACAGAAGGACTCTCAAGGCCCGTGAACTTCTCACATGTGGCCCACTAAAACACTCTGGGGACTAAAGACAGAAGCTGACCTCCTGATCCCTTAATTACAGAGTCAGAATGGTGAAGAGGCTGGTGACATCCAAGGACGACCACAGGGCCTCTCTCTCAACACTGGGGAGAACCAGATTCCTTCCCCTGGTTCTGTAGCTCCAAGCTGAGTTTTGGAAGCCGATTAAAGAGAAGATTAGACGTAATAGGTAATTAGAAGCCTTATAAAAAGGAAAAACGCTCTTGTCAAATTTACCAAAGCGTCTCCATGGCTGGAAGTGGGGGAGGGGTTGGAAACCTTGCCGGCTGCAAGAGGGTGGCCCAGAGGCTGGGGCAAGTGTGCAGAGGGACTGGAGCCGGGCCCCAGGGTGGAGCCGGGAGACTGTTTAGAAATGGATTTCCTAGTCAGGGCAGCAGTGGGCAAAAGGCTAAGGAAGCCTTTACCAGCCTCAGGAGAAGCTGAGACAGTGAAACTAGTGGCCCGAGGACAGAGGCGGAGAAAGGGAGAGACGCACACACAGAAGAGACCAGACCAAGTGCTGAGAAAGGCAGAGTGGAGTGGGTGTCTCCACAGGCCATCCGCTCAGCTGTTCAGCAAACCTCAGGAGGGGTGGTTGGGAGGAGTTCAGCCAAGTCTTGAAAAGTGAAGCGTAAATGTGTTAGTCGCTCAGTCGTGTGACTCCTTGCGACCCCATGAACTGTAGCCCACCAGGTTCCTCCAATCCATGGAATTCTCTAGGCCAGAATACTAGAGTGGGTTGCCATTCCCTTCTTCAGGGGATCTTCCCAACCCAGGGATCGAACCCGGGGCTCCCGCATTGCAGGCAGGTTCTTTACCATCTGAACCACCAGGGAAGCCCTCAGCCAAGTCTTGGGTCCAGATAATTCACACAGCTGCTTTAGGATCCCTTACCTCCTGGGGTTCTGAAAGACTGTCTCCATCCTGGGAGGGGTTGTGGGGGGTAATTGAATCACCCAAGTGGCCGAATGTAGGTTTAGCCCCCAGATGACCTGCTTGGACTCTCCAAGCAGTTGGTCAGCATCCCCTAACTTTTGGGGGGCAGGGGTACCTTGCAACCCAGGGGATTTTCTCAGCCTCTCTCGGATCTTTGAGACATACACTCCCTCTCTGGTTCCCACAGGACCTCCCATTTGAATGCTCCGCAGTCTGTTTGGGGGACTTTCTTTTTGCATATGCCTGGCCCACTCATCCTAGGGCCCCAGGAGGCTGGGGGGACTCTGGTGACACAGCTGGGATAAGGTGGCAGGAGTTCCCTCCCCGCTGTGGTAATCATCCAAGAGATTCATGCTGCTCTGGGGGCCATGTTTCATTTGCTGGTTCCATTTCCCATGTTGTTTGCGCTTTTTCTCTTTGGTGCTTTTTCATTTCTCTGCTCAGTAAACCTCACCACCCAGGCTTGTGGCTGGGGCTGTCCCAGGTGAAGCCAGACTCCCTGAATGAAGGCTGAGACGTGGCCTGCTCTGTCAGCAAAGTCACATTCCGCTGGGTAACCGACAGTCATAAACAGACTGAGTGTTTATGCTCAGTGGGGGCAACAGCAGAGGGAATGATCTCGGAGCCCAGGATGGGTGGCAGGGGTGGGGG
>SJYV01010886.1:87110-103751 GCA_006410875.1 Neotragus pygmaeus | reverse complement strand
GGGGGACTCTGCCCGTTGGCAGCAGTGAAGCCGGGACGGGAGCACCTCGAGGGTTGCTGGAAAATGATTGATTGTGGGTGGTGCTTGTTGGCTACAGTTTACATTATTTTAAAGCCCCCGGCAGGACTTCTGAACCCTGCCTTAGGAGATTTTTCTGCCCCAAAGAGGGATTGACCGCAGCTGAGTTCTTAATGCCCAGATTTGTGTGTGCCAGGGCGTTCTTAATGCTGGACGTCAGAGGTGATAAATGGCCGTGGTGGTAAGGAGCCCCTGAAGCACCTGCCGGGCTGGGCTGTCAGTGGTGGAGGCTGTCTGAGGGGGTGGGACTCGAGAAACGAAGCAGAGATCCTTTTTGGATATTGTGCTGAAGTTATCATGTTTCTGCAACTAAACCAGTTCTAGAACAAGTTGACTACTTCCAGTTCTAGGGCTTTGTGATAGAAGAGGTTTGAGTGCCAGAAGACCTGAGGTAACTTGGTTTGGTTAAGAGCGTTCGGGGTAGCCTAAGCGTGTCTTACCGTTTCCCCTTGGATGTGCATTTTCTTTGCTGTCACAAACGCCCGAGTATATGAACGATTCCAAGATAGGAAAGAAGCGAGGGGACAGGTTTAGCACAGGACTGAGCCCAGGACGGAGATGTTTTCGAATAAACAGATGTGTAGCTAGGAAAAGGGAAATCTCTTTTTTAACCTGCATGGTGGGTAGGTTGAGACAACTTGCTCTTTGGTCAGACCACACTAGTACTTCATTTTGCATAACATCATAAATATTATGAGTGCTGAGGACCACCACAGATGCTGTTTCTAAGGTTCATGTCTTTTAAATTTTAATTTGTCACAGTGTAAAGCATTACTACATAAAGAAATTTTAGGGTGAATCTGTGAATCACTGAATGTGTCTTAGATTGTGATATTTGGAGTCTATGTAAAATGGAATCCAAATACTTATTTGGATTTACCTTAGACATAATCCTGAGTCATGCTTTAGAGTTCCTTCCTTCTGTGATGAAGAGTTCAGACGTCTGGTGGTCTCTATGAAAGCCAGATGCTGCCCTTTACCTGTGGTTCTCCTTTGTGGGGCTCCAGGAAAAGAAGGACGGGATGAGGGAGACTGGAAGCAAATTAAGTGCCCTCCTCTTCCATACTTGCCCGGTCTCCATGCCCACGCTCTGAATTACTTGTGTCCACACTCTCAGGTTTCTCAGTTCACCACAGAAATTGTATGGATGCTACTGCCACTAGTATTTTCACACTTGCCAGTTTACCCATAAATTTTCGATTCACGATCTCACTTATTTTTTCTCCAAGAAGCAGCTGGGCAATACAGAGTGATTTACTCTGGGTCTTATAATTAGTAATGAAGCCAAGCTGGCTTAAGGATCCTCACCTGTGGCCTTTTCTCTCTCTCCTGCTCTGACCTCCCTGTGACCTCAAACCCCAGGCCCCCATCTGTCACCCTGTAGGCCAGGTGTTGCCTCTGTTGTGCTTAAGTGGTACTGTTCCTATTGGGAATGTGGCATTATTCTGTTGTATCTTACAGAAATTAAGGTAAGAGGGATGGTATGGTTTTGTGACTATTTGTGGAAGCTCTTCAGTAGGAAAAGTCACTTTTCAACCTAGAGCACCTTTTTTGTAGACCACGTGGAGAGAGCAGAGAAAAAAAGGGTTAGGTTTTGGATGAAACGATCTATTTGTGTAGTGATTATGGTCGAGCATAACCTAACACCATAATCACATTCTTTCTTTGCCTGGCTACTTAAACCAGCCTGTATGTGAATGTTAACCCCAAAGACTCCTTTAGATGTTGCTGAACTAGTTACTATAAAAAGTATTTCACTTTCAAAAACTTTCACATTTCAAGAACAGAGAAATTCAGCACAAAGGTGATTTTGAAGGTATGTATAGATGGAGTTTGTTGAGTTGCCTCTTTTGAATGCCAGCCACAAAGATTTCAGTAGAAAGGCATTTTAAAAGGGCTACCTGGAAACTTAGGGAAGGAAATAGTGATGTGTTTATTATTTATTCAAGTTTGGAGGTGTGTATTGCAATGTATAAGTTATTATGTAGAATAGGAGCAGGAGTTTTATTCCAGAGAATTTTTAGTCTGTAGCAGAAATGATAAGCCCAGAATATGTGTATTAAATTAGTTCATCATAACCACGAAGCCTGTAACTGAGTTCTGCTGTGGTGAGGAAAATGAGTTTCAGGGGTTCTTAAGTTATTCTTTGAGTCATGCACTTGTTGAATTGTGTGTTTTTCACATTTGCTAATGTAGAAAATTGTTAACAGTTTTTTTTAAGGCTTTCATAAATTCTTGAGTTTGTGTTTTCCTTAACATAATTATCTGCTAACATTACACTGTCAGAATTTATATATTAGTCATAAGTAACCTTTGAAGCTGCATCTGGGTGAATTTTCAGAACTGCTTTACTTCCTTTGGGAACAGTCTGCTGGTTGTTACCACAAGTATTTTATTTGCACCGAAGGTCAGATCTTTTCAGGTGAACTTGATTTTACAGGGTCAGAAGTCTGTTTGAATTTTTGTGTTTGGTTGCATTCANTCAGAACTGCTTTACTTCCTTTGGGAACAGTCTGCTGGTTGTTACCACAAGTATTTTATTTGCACCGAAGGTCAGATCTTTTCAGGTGAACTTGATTTTACAGGGTCAGAAGTCTGTTTGAATTTTTGTGTTTGGTTGCATTCAGAGAAGGCGATGGCACCCCACTCCAGTACTCTCGCCTGGAAAATCCCATGGATGGAGGAGCCTGGTAGGCTGCAGCCCATGGGGTCGTGAAGAGTCAGACACGACTGAGCGACTTCCCTTTCACTTTTCACTTTCATGCATTGGAGAAGGAAATGGCAACCCAGTCCAGTGTTTTTGCCTGTAGAATCCCAGGGACGGGGGAGCCTGGTGGGCTGCCGTCTGTGGGGTCACACAGAGTTGGACACGACTGAAGTGACTTAGCAGTAGCAGTATTGTTTAAAACAATTTTTAGTAAGGCAAGTCACTATAAAGGAAAGACGTTTTTCATTGGTACCTTCATGATCTCCATTCCTGTCCATTTTTCTGAAATATTAGGTGTGTGTTCCTCAAATAAGACAGGCACATTTGATACCCATTTCAAGAGCTTCCTTCTGCTGTCTGTCTTGTGGTCCTTCAATTTCTCATTAAGTCCTCCACTGCTGAGTGCAGGAAGGGAGAGAAGATGAAAAGCAAATGAATCATTTCTAATTGTGAGCAGCTCTGGAAAGTGACTTAGTAGAAGAGATTGAAGCTATTCTGGAAATTATTTTGCACTATGTTTTATTTTGTTCATCTGCATTGTCTCTAAGATGGTCCTAACAGTCATCATTTCAGAAGTTGATTATCCAGCTACTGATTGACCAGGAATGTCCTTGCTTTTTTTCGTTTGTGCTGTATCTGAGCGTCTCTACAGAGGATGTTTAGAAGTAAGGCATAGAGCTAAAATGTAAATTTATCATTACTATTTTTCCTGCTCTAGAGCTCTTAAGTGGACATTTTCATTTTGAGGGTACAGTTTAGTAGTTGTTGAAAGTGACTGATAGTAACTTCACCTTATTTTGATGTATCTTATACAGAAATGAAGGGAGGCTTTTGGATACTTTTTAAAGAAACATGGACTTATATAGATCTCCATAATTGCTTTCCTGAATTATTAAGCTTTGAGGTTTTATTACATCTTTGTACAGGAATAGAACCTTGCCTTTTGCTATAGAACAGATTCAGGAGCATCATCTCTGTGTGTGTGTGTGTGATTGCCCAAAAAGCTATCTTGTTTTGATTTAGCAGTAAAAAAAAAAAAGGATTAATAGTGGACAGTCCTTGCATAACAGCCATGATGATACCTGTTTCTTTGTTTGTTTTTTACTTGTCTTTGGTCTCCTTTTTTTCTTTTCTTTTTTTTTTTTTTTGCATCTCCGATGTCTTGTTCAACTATTTGGATATTTGCAGAGTGGAGTTGTTTAAGATCGAATACAGCAGTCTCGAATCACACTAGACAGTGAAGTGAAGTCGCTCAGTCGTGTCCAACTCTTTGCGACCCCATGGACTGTAGGCTTATCAGACTCCTTCATCCATGGGATTTTCTAGGCAACAGTGCTGGAGTGGATTGCCATTTCCTTCTCCAGGGGACTTTCCCAACCTAGGAAATGAACCCGGGTCTCCTGCATTGCAGGCAGACGCTTTACCGTGGGAGCCATCAGGGAAGCCCACACTGGACAGTAGGTCCTTGGTATTTTGCATCAAGGGAATTTTACAAATCCATGGTAACTGCTCGCTTTGCCTGAGTTACTGTTATATTTGTAAATAAACTCTCAGGTGGATAGCATTAATAGATGGCTGTTAGAGGTTTTTAAGTTAATCCTTTGGATTTCTTGTTTCTTGGATGTTATTCTTATAGTTTCTGTTGGAGGAAGAGGTTTGTGGAAAGATTTGGACTAAGAATCAGAAAACCCAAACTCCGGTTCAGTTACTTTCTAGCCATGGGCCCTGAGCAAGTCTCTTAAAGTGCCTTTTCTGTGTTACATCTCCGGAAGTGGAAAGTGAAATTCACTTAGTCGTGTCCGACTCTTTATGACCCCATGGACTATAGAGTCTGTGGAGTTCTCCACACCAGAACACTGGAGTAGGTAGCCTTTCCCTTCTCCAGGGGATCTCCCCAACCCAGGGATTGAAGCCAGGCTTCCCGGATTGCAGGTGGATTCTTTACCAGCTGAGCCACAAGGGAACCCCAAGAACACTGGAGTGGGTAGCCGATCCCTTCTCCAGGGGGTCTTCCCAGCCCAGAAATCGAACCGGGGTCCCTTGCATCGCAGGCGGATTATTTATCAGCCAAGCCACCGGGGAAGCATCTCCAAAAGTAAGATAATTATTCACATTTTGCTTACTGTATCAGGGATGTTGTGGGGGAGCCCTCACTCAGCCCTTTACTTAAATTGTTTCTTTATTCTGGAATCCCTTTTCAGGTTGTCCAAGCATTCCTGCTGAGTTCATTGAGACGAGCCCTTCCCCAAAGCCCTCCGTTTTCATGTTTGGCGTTGTTCTCGCTTTCTCCCTCAGCTCTCTGCCAGTCCATCTTTTACATAGGACCTTTGAATTCTGTACTTTAGTTGTTGCACCTGGCCCTTCTTCGTAGATTGAAAGCCCCACCAGGGCAGGGGCCATACTTTCCTGTTTCTGTGTATCTGGATTGCACATAGGCCTGCCACCACCCCCTCTACCCTCCAGTGAATGTTGGTCGACTGAATTATTTTTGAGGCTGCCGGTAATGAACCCTTTGGGAGATGGGGAAAAGCCAGAGGTGGACATATTAGCAGAACTTTTGGGTGACTGACCGTTTAAATCGCTCGGTTGTTCCATCTGCTGATCTGTCTGTTGCATCAGTAACTGAATCAGGTGCACGTAATACAAATTGGTATTTGTATTGGTTTCTTGGTTCTGTTACTTCAAATTCTCTTGTTGAAGTCAGTCAGAGGAATGAAGGTTTGTCATCACAGCCCTGAATTTGGCGTTTGTTCCATTTCTCAGCCTATAGCATGTTGAACCCTACCTATACCCAACTGCTGAGTGTGGAGAATAAAAACTGACCCTGCAGTTGTCTGGTTTACATTTTAGCTTGTTTGCTTTGAAGAATTTGCAAGGTAGAGAAATGGATGCTTGAGGCTCTGATTTCAGCCCCTGCTGTGCTATGCAAATGTTCTCTACATGCCTGAGTGACCTTTTGAGAAAGAGCCTTTGTGATCTTCTGTAGCCAGGGCCTGTTCTGGGAATTAGTGTGCCAGATTCCTCTAAAAGTGGGAAAAATGAATCCGTTAAAAAAAAACAAGACCAAACAAACTAACAAACAGTGCTTTTCCTGGTTAAATACCCTTAAGCCCATGTTTCTTATTGTCTCTTGCCAAAGCTTTTGAAATTTGCCCTGGAGTTTGCATTGCCGGGTGGTTTGGGGATTAATGTATGTGAAGGAGAACTGACTGAAGCAGTTCAGGAGCTGAGAAACTGTTTAAGTGCTTTTGAATTGTAGATAAACTAAAAATGGCATCATGAATATCTGGGTGTTTGTCAGTGTCTTCAGGCTGTCCCTTCCTAAGTGCCAGCCTAGTGAATCTCATGATAGATTGGTAAGGTTCTTTTCTGCCCCAAATTGTGCTCTGATGGTTCGGCATTTAACTTGTTTTGTATTTGTTTTGATTATTGTAGAAAATGTATCATTACTAAAAGTGTAATTAGGTTTTCTGTGTTACAGCAGAGCTACGTTGCTGGTGTCTCTCTCTTGGAAGGAGATGCCAGTGTCTTGGAGGTTTATGATTTCTAATGCTTTTACTAAGATGTTTAGTTTATGTAGCTGAAATGCTTATGAAGAAGAGTTTACTATTTCCCTCTGTTAACCTTTTTGATAAGGATCGTCATAGTTTTGTACCAGATAAGGTTGTAGCGTTAATCATAATGTTCTCCTGCAGGAATTCTAAAAATTTAATTTTCAGAGAAGATAGGTAGAATTTTAATAACTGGTTTACTCCCTAGACACTCTACCTTTCTCTCAAAGTTTAGGATAACTCTTTCCTCTGTAAACATTTGCCAATCTCTTAGGTACCCATTGTGGTAAGGATGTTGGGGGACCCCTAGAAGACCTTTGGGAAATCGTTTCTCCCCTAGATCTTTGCCTTAGAACAAAGATGGGTGATTCTCTGGTGTTCAGCCTGCTGTTGGGTGAGAAAACTTTACTTCTGTTTTCGTGGTGATATGCACTGTCACATGTCTTTTTCTCTTCCCCAAGTTTCCCTGGAACCTGGGCTCCCCGAGACGCAGCACTGGAGCAGATGGATAATGGAGACTGGGGCTATATGGTGAGAGGCTTTTGAGGATGCGTTTTGAAGGCTGGCAAATTATTCCTGTGTGTCTTTTCTTGCTTCATATGTATTCTTAGGTATAATGCATCTCAATGAGAATGGAACTTAGTGATGGTACAACCCTTCCCTCCCCCCCAATTAGTTTCTGTGTATTTTGGGGTGTTTTAACTTTGTTTGGTGTTTTTAAGGAAGTGAGCTCAGCGTGGACTCTCCATGTAACTTTTAATGATCACTGTGTTTTTGGTCTTAAAGTATCTCTCTCTTGAGATGCTTCCTTCTTAGAGTAATGACTGTTGAATGTGTATCAGCTGACAGTAGACAGGATGTTTTCTTGTGGCTGGCGAGGTTAGTGGCTGCGAGGATGCCACTGTGCCCACTAGTACTTTTTTTTTGGCATGTGCATGTGTCTTCCTATATATTTTTTTCCTTTGGTAAGAAATGATTTATTTGCATATTACCTGTCTTTTCCTGCCTTGCTTTATTTAAGTATGGTTTTAAAAGCCAAAGGTATGTATTATTTAGAGAAGCTTGCTTTCCAAAATTAAAGGTCAGATTATGACATTAATGTTACAAAAGCGATTATACTATCAGATTATGAAATTTGAAAGCTGCTATTAGCCTTTGGGTATGTGAGAACCCACTCCAGTCTTCTTGCCTTGAAAATCCAGTGGACAGGAACCTGGCGGGCTGCGGTCAGTGGAGTTGCAAGGGGTTGGAGATGACTTAAAGACTGAACAACAGCAAAAAATGTGAGATTGTTTTGACCAAACTGTGTATTTTAAGTTAGTATTTGGCACTATTTCTTCCATGAAAAGTTGAGATTAAGTCCACACAAAGTTTTACGTTTGAAATTTGATCATTTCCCTCCTTATGTTGAGGGGGAAAAGACAAAAATACTGAAAGTAGGTATCTTTATGTTATTCAATCATTTATATTCTATTTTATGTTAAATTAAGAAACATAGAAGTCTTTTTTTTTTTAATTGGGGAAAAAAATGAGTATATTTTAAGTTTCTCTTCCTCTTCCCGTAATGTACTCTAACCTGGAAACCTCTAGACCCTGGGCCTGAAATTAAATGGCTTCAGAAGTCATGCCCTCCTTTCTCAGTGTAAGGCATATCTCTTTTTTCTGTTGAAAGCAAATGTCAGATCCCTTCATCTGGGTGGGTTTCTCACTGAAACTAAAGCTGTTTTGCATCAGTGGCTTGCTGGGTGTGCTGTAGCCTGAATCTTTTGCTTTGCTTGTTGCCGCTAATTTTCTTAATTTGTCAAAGTTAGGATTTAAGAAAAAAAATTTTTTTTCAGATAACTGATCATGTTTTAAACAATTTCAGATGACTGACCCAGTCACGTTAAATGTAGGTGGACACTTGTACACGACGTCTCTCACCACATTGACGCGTTACCCGGATTCCATGCTTGGAGCCATGTTTGGGGGGGACTTCCCCACAGCTCGAGACCCTCAAGGCAATTACTTCATTGATCGAGATGGACCTCTTTTCCGATATGTCCTCAACTTCTTAAGAACTTCAGAGCTGACCTTACCCCTGGATTTTAAGGAATTTGATCTGCTTCGGAAAGAAGCAGACTTTTATCAGATTGAGCCCTTGATTCAGTGTCTCAATGACCCCAAGCCTTTGTATCCCGTGGATACTTTTGAAGAAGTCGTGGAATTATCTAGTACCCGGAAGCTTTCTAAGTACTCCAACCCGGTAGCTGTCATCATAACCCAGTTAACCATTACCACCAAGGTCCATTCCTTACTAGAAGGCATATCAAACTATTTTACCAAGTGGAATAAGCACATGATGGACACCAGAGATTGCCAGGTATCCTTTACTTTTGGACCCTGTGATTATCACCAGGAAGTCTCTCTCCGAGTCCACCTGATGGAGTACATCACAAAACAGGGTTTCACGATCCGCAACACCCGCGTGCACCACATGAGCGAGCGGGCCAACGAGAACACAGTAGAGCACAACTGGACTTTCTGCAGGCTGGCCCGGAAGACAGACGACTGACCTCCAGCCCTGGGGGCGGTTCCTGGAAGCGGACTTCCCAGGACATCCAAGAGGCTGACCCTTTTTTTGTTTTGTTTTTAATCACAGTGTGAGATTTTTTTAAAAATATTTGTATTTATTTGAAGGCATTGGGGACCAGAAGGAAGTTTTGTGCTTTAGCAGACTCCTCTCTATTTCGTTCCCTTCACCCCACGTGTGCATGTGCCTCTTCCGAGCCTCCAAATACCTTTTTTTTAAAAAAAAATTACAAAGAAGTCTGAAAATCATTATGGTCTGTAATGTACCCTTAACAAAGCTTTTTTTTTTTTTGCAGTGCTAAAATGATTTCTGATTAAATAGTCCCTAAATCAACTAGAAGGCTAAAAATGCAGGATTGAAAGAATAAACAGATATACTCATGATGCCTTGGGGAAAAATCAGAACATCATGTAGGGTGACCTAGTTTTCAGACCAATAAGCAGTATTGTAATATTAAAGGAAAACTATTCCAATCATGTAAAAGTACTTGTTAAGTACTGCTTTTTACAGTTATGACAACTGTTTCTTTCTATGCATATAAATCAAGCAACCAAATATCTGTAGCCATGGAGATGTCTGACTAGAAATATTTATATTGGATTCTGAATACAAAACGTCCCTGTGGTGGAAATCTTAACTTCTTATGCCTGGTGCAGTATAATTGTCAAGTGGTACTGTCTACCAGAAAAAAAATAAAAATAAATAAAAATTGAAATGTGAGAATTAGGTGTGTTATTGGTTGATTATTGTTAAGGGGGGAAATCTTAATCCTTGTCTAAAATATGCATTGTTTTTTTGTCCTAATAAATACTGCCTATAGCACGTTTGTATTTGATTCAGAAGGACCCAGTGGGAGCATCAGGGTGCAGTTTATGGAATCCTACTGTGCTGTCGAGTCATGGAATTGATGAAATTACTAGTTTTGTGTAAAATAGTGCATAGTTGGACAGCTAACGTACAGCTTGACAATTTTTTTTCCAATAGGACTTATTTTGAAGATTCTAGATTTTTCTCCAGTTGTCATTGCTCTAAGACTCTTATTCTAGCTTTGCATTGAGCACAGGGACAAACCGGCTCAAGCCATTTTGTTCTCACGTATTGATGGTGATCCATGAATGCAGTTTATTATTAAGATTGCATTTGTGAGGAGAAGGAAACTGGAGTGAGCGAAGGATCTAGAACAGGTGGAGAGACGGTGTACTTTTATTTATTTCACTGTAGTCTTACTTTGCATAGTTCATTTGATTCTGTTTCTTGGAAGTTGCTCACAGGAAGGATTATGTTAACTATAGTGAAACTTCCTAGTTTACTAGAACACCTTTTAAAAGAAAATTCAGAAATTTCCCTGTTGTCTAAGGGAGGAGTAGCGTTCTGAGGCTGCGCACCCCAGACTCCCTTTTCTTCTCTGAGAAGATTCTGAAATTCTCTTTCAAAGGAGGATGAGAACACTGTCTTACATCCGTGTTTGCCCACGTGGCTCTGAAAATTTAAGGTTTGACAAATGACCAATATCTAGAAACCTGTAATTACCCCCATTTTCACTGTTTTCAAACTAAAATCCCTTAACATTAACTATTGGTAGGTGGCTATGGTTTCAGTAAATGTACTAAGTATGAGGTTATCATTTAAAAAAATTGTCTCCTACTTCAAATTGATTAGTGGTTACTTAAAAAAGAAACAGCAAGGAAAGAAACAGCCAAGCCAGTTAATGGAGGTGAATGAAAGATAAAATTCATTTGGACTGAAAACTGGTATGGAAGTGTGACTATTAGTTGTTTCAAGGTTTTAAAATTTAAACGTCTTCCTTGTCCAGATTACTGGAGATAAGTTTACTTTTGGTAAATTTTCTAAGATTTATGTTATTAATGATTAAATGATTATTTATATGAGTATATTAGGAAAAGTAGCTTGCTGAGGTTTTTTGCAATTTGTTTGATAATATTTAATTTTGAGTGTGTGTGTTTTTTTAACTTGGGCAGTTAAAATGATGTGAAAATTGTAGCGTGGTTATATTTGGATAATTTGAGACAGTTATGTCATTTATGAAATTTTAAATGATTTTTACTGTAGAAAAGTTGATTTTTAAACGTTTATTGTTGTATTCCTAGGGCTCTGTTTTTTTTCTTTTCAGTTTTTAAATTGAAGTATAGTTGACATACAATATTGTGTTGATTTCAGGTGTACTACATAGTGATTGGATATTTATATTCATTATCAATTGATCACCATGATAAATCTGGTGACCGTGTGTCACTATACAGAGTTTCCACAGTGTTACTGACTATGCTCCCTATGGTATACGTTACATCCTATGACTTATTTTATAACTGAAAGTTTGTACCTTTTAATCTTTCACCTACTTCCTATCTCCCCAACAACCACTGCTGTATCTTTGAGTCTGTTTCCGTTTTGCTTGCTCATTTGTCTTTTTTTGTAGATAGAATTTCATAGAATTGAAATTATATGGCCTTTGTCTTTTTTGTCTGATTTATTTTACTTGGCCTAGTACTCTCTAGGTCCGTTCATGCTCTTGTAGATGGTGCAGTCTCATTCTTTTTTATGGCTGAGCGATATCGCTGTTTATGTACACCACAATTTCTTTATCCCTTCATGTGTTGGACACTTGGATTGTTCCCATATCTTTGCTCCCGTAAATAATGCTACAGTGAATGTAGGGGTACACATGTACCTGTTCAGTGTTTTTGTTTTCTTTGGACACATACTCAGAAGTAGAATAGCTGGACTGCATTGTAGCTCTATTTGTACCTTTTTGAGGAGCCTCCATAGTGGTTGCATCAACTTACACTTCCCTCCAACGGTGCACAAGTGTTTTCCTTTCTCCATATCCTTACCAGTACTTGTTATTTATTACCTTAATTTTTTTTTTTAAAGTATTTATTTATTTGGCTGTGTTGGGTCTTACTTGTGGCATGTGGGATCGAGTTCCCTGACCAGGGATCGAACCCCTGCTGCCTTGCCCTGGAAGCACAGAGTCTTGGTCACTGGACCATAAGGGAAGTCTTTATTTCTTATCTTTTTAGTGACAACCATTCTGATTGGTGTGAGGTGATCGACATTTTATTTAGACTGTCCCAAGTATATACACTTTTAGAAGAGGATTGTTTATGTGCGTGTGTGTGTTTTCTTCTAAGACCTGGGATGAATAAATGTGTGCTGTAACAACACAAGTGATAACTGATAGATCTGTTGGCTTTTGCTAGAGCTAAAGCAAAACCCTGGGATTTCACAAAATAGATGCTACAAATGGATAGTGCGTTTTTGTTTTTTTTAATTGTGGGAAATTTCAAACATTCAGAAGTAGAGAGAATAGTGTAAACACCCACGTACCCATTGAACAGCTTCAACAATGATTCACTCCTCTTATTTCTTCCCCTGCATTATTTTGGAATGAATCAGGTATTTCATGCGGTTCGGACTGTGTCTCTGAAGGATGATGATTCTTTTAAACAACACATGTGTAGCTGTAGATTTTAAAGACAACTGCGCCGCAGTATGACCAGCATGTGACCGTGCCTCTCCAGTGCTGCGGATCGTCTCAGAGCCTGGCTCTCCGGCCTTGTAACAGTGGTCTTATATATTTCTCATAGGCAGGGTTCCCCTGTGAGTAGAAAGAAGTGCATTATTGAGACAGACTCTTTCTGCCAGGATTAATGACTTTCACTTTCACATGAAGTTGGTAGTTTCAAAACAGTAACATTTGTTACATAAGATTCTTAATTTTTAAATTTATTTTTAAAATCTATTTTGTGGTGAACATATGGGGAAACATTTTTTTCCAAAGGGCATCCTTCCTTTTCTCATGCAGATTTCAAATGTGAATGCAGGTGGCCAATTAAAAAAACACAGCTTATCATTTTGCTTTGGGGATTTAATACAAATAAAAGGCTTGACTCTTTGAAATCGAGCACATTAACCAAGAAACAAGAAACCAGAAGGTGGAATGAAATAATCAGTGTTCTGTGTCAGAATTGGGTGTTCCTAATATTCCTTGTTCTCCCATTTTAAAAATATTTATTATTTTTTGGCTCCATCGCACAGCACATGGGATCTTAATGCTCCGACCAGGAATCGAACCTGTGCTCCCTGCGTTGGGAGTGTGGAGTAGTCTTAACTGCTGGACCACAGGAAAGTCCCTACCTTATTCCCTAATGTGATGTCTTGATTTCACTGCTCTACCCTCATCTTTTATGATATTGTTACACTGTTTTGCCTGTCTGAGCTGAAACTGTAAGCTCCCTGATGACAGGCGTTCTCCATTGTGCATAGCTTCTGGTATACATCATATGCTCAATAACTACTTGTTAAATGATTGAATGAGCAAGTGAATTGGTAGGTGTGTTGAATATCTGGCAAGCATTTAACAAATTTCTACAGTAGAATAATTGGAGGGAGACAAGATTCTTGTTTAGAAATTATCTCCAGTGGTGCCTCTACTGCTTGCATCTAGAGGGAATCACTTGGAGGAGTTCTAGTGGGAAAGGGCTAGGGTCACTGCAGATGGTGGCTGCAGCCATGAAATTAAAAGATGCTTACTCCTTGGAAGGAAAGTTATGACCAACCTAGACAGTATATTCAAAAGCAGAGACATTACTTTGCTGACTAAGGTCCGTCTAGTAAAGGCTATGGTTTTTCCTGTGGTCATGTATGGATGTGAGAGTTGGACTATAAAGGAAGCTGAGCGGCAAAGAACTGATGCTTTTGAACTGTGATATTGGAGAAGAGTCTTGAGAGTCCCTTGGACTGCAAGGAGATCCAACCAGTCCATCCTAAAGGAGATCAGTCCTGAGTGTTCACTGGAAGGACTGATGTTAAAGCTGAAACTCCAGTACTTTGGCCACCTGATGCGAAGAGCTNCTGCAGCCATGAAATTAAAAGATGCTTACTCCTTGGAAGGAAAGTTATGACCAACCTAGACAGTATATTCAAAAGCAGAGACATTACTTTGCTGACTAAGATCCGTCTAGTAAAGGCTATGGTTTTTCCTGTGGTCATGTATGGATGTGAGAGTTGGACTATAAAGGAAGCTGAGCGGCAAAGAACTGATGCTTTTGAACTGTGATATTGGAGAAGAGTCTTGAGAGTCCCTTGGACTGCAAGGAGATCCAACCAGTCCATCCTAAAGGAGATCAGTCCTGAGTGTTCACTGGAAGGACTGATGTTAAAGCTGAAACTCCAGTACTTTGGCCACCTGATGCGAAGAGCTGACTCACTTGAAAAGAACCTGATGTTGGGAAAGATTGAAGGCAGGAGGAGAAGGGGACAACAGAGGATGAGATGGTTGGATGGCATCACTAACTCAATGGACATGAGTCTGAGTGAACTCTGGGAGTTGGTGATGGACAGGGAGGCCTGGCGTGCTGCGGTTCATGGGGTCACAAAGAGTTGGACACGACTGAGCAACTGAACTGAACTGAGTGGGGAAGGGGAACAGCCTTTTGCAGTTCGTTACAAAGAAACTGGCTTGAGATAGCATCCAAATCAGGGGGAAAGACAGACAGGAGACACCGGGAAGCCGGGGAGAGAGTAAACCATGGGAGTGCACCCTGCCGTCTGGGTTAGAGCTCAACACTGAACCTCCCCCAGACAGAAGAGATGCTTACAGTTCTAACACATTTCACTCAGCATAGCATTTTACTTTTGGTAGAAATGTCAGGGAAATAAATTCCCATTTGTACTTTTGTGTCTCACGAGGCATATTTCAGAGTAACTTTGATTTTAATTGATTTGAAATACCTGTAGTGTTCCTTTTTCTGCTAGCGCAAACGAGGGGGGAAAATGTCTCTTTCTGCAGTTTCAATCTGCAGTTTCAAAATTAACCAACAGCAGATTAGAAAATAACTCTTTAAAAGTGCTATTTTTGGTAGTCCGTAGAGGAGCCGGGAATGTAAGATGAGGGGGCTGCATATCAGTAGTCCAACAAGTGTCATTTCAACGAGCTGGAAACAGTTCAACAAGGTCGGGTGTGAACTCACATTCCTAAAATCAGCATGCGTGCAAGAGCCACGTTACTCTCCCTTTCACCTTTTTAGCAAGGTGAGGTACACTAGGGTGGCGAGAGTTGGCGTTATTGTGTGTGCAGCAGGGTCCTTGCCCCCCAAGTGGGTCGCAGAACCATGTTCATTTACTCCATAATGCAAAGTATCTACTCTGTGGTCGACCCTGGAGTTTGGGCAATGCAGATTGCATCCTGTTCACAGTCAAGTGGCGGGAGATCGAGGACGGTGCCTGGGACGTCACGCGTCCGCATGTTGCCTACCCAGTGTGCTGATGGCGCGGTGTCAGCAACGCCCATTTACACAGACCGGCCCTCATGCAGTGTCCAGGGTAAACTCTTTCAAGAAGAAGGGCAGAAACAAGTAAAAGACAGAGAGCCCCTTCTGTTCTTTGGTGAAGGTGAGAAACAGGATAACTGGCATGCTTCCTTGCATTGCTGCTAAAGCAGGTTTGAGCTGGATATGGCAGTATTCCCTGACAGGTGTTAAGGCAGGGGAGGTTTTTCTCTTCGAGCATCAAAGGGCATGTGTGTCTCTTTAGACCACAGGGGCTAATCTAGAGGGATGGGATCGCTGTAGCTCTTGGCTAGGGTTTAAACGTTAGAAAGCAGAGATCTAATCATTAGAAAAAGTAACATAATGTAAGTAGCTTGACTGTGCTAACTAATAAATGTACAGTCTTTAGGTAAGTTCTTGATATTTCCTTGCTGAGTTAGAAGGGTGCCTTCTGGAGACAGGGAAAGACCAAAAGGGATTGAATTGGCCTTCTATCTGATAAGCTTCTTGGGGGTAACTGGTTGTGGTGCAACTTAAGATAACCATGTTAAATTAAGCTGTGAGGTATGACAGGATGCAGAATGTTAAGAGCAAGTCTAACACCATGCTAAGTGTGAATGGACGCCTGAGAAGTGCCAATTTGATGAGGTGTTAAGACACTTTACTGAAATTTGAGGTAAAAAAGTAAGCTTCATCATCTGAATAACACATTTGCAGTATAGAATTCAAAATAGCCTGTTGTGTAGCTATAGAGAGCCTTTGTTTTGATCATCTGTATCAAGTCAGGTATTAAATGTTGGTTTCCCAAATTCTAAATGCAGGATCCATTTCACTCCTCCAGTTAATGTACCCATTGATGTTCATAACGTTTCCCTCGAGGCTCAGCAGAGAGTCTGGGACCCTGGCCCTAGGCTGTTAGGATTTTATGGGTCCTCCCCCTTCTTCTGTTAATGAGTTCTGGTGGTCTCTCCTAGGACTGCTGGGGATCTTTTCTCAGGCACCTTTGTAATTGTCATTCACTTGGCTTCCCTGGGATACTGATGCATTGCGGCAGCCCCCTCTATCCCTGGGATGTTGTTCCTTAAAGAGGAAGGTGGCATCTCTCGCAGGCGGTGAGGTCTGAGAGAGACCCCCACCCCCACACCCAAGCTTCCTGTCCCTCTCAGCACCTGCTGTATCAACACTGAACTGAGCATTAAAGGCTGAAAATAAGGTGGTTAAATCAGTGCAGTCGTTTGTCTTCTTATTTCTGTTACTTAAACGCCAGCCAGTGCCTCTCTGTGTGTATGCCCTTGGGTATGTCAAGCTGTGATTTAGAGCTTGGTCCTTCCTCCTAATTCCCTTCACCAAAGTCTGAGCAGTGCATTTTGCTGATTGCAGTTCAGACTCAGAGACGCTGCCAGGCCACATCCCTGCTCCTGGGTTGTTTTTTTTTTTTTTTTT
>SJYV01010886.1:62403-86994 GCA_006410875.1 Neotragus pygmaeus | reverse complement strand
TGGGTTTTTTTTTTTTTTTTTTTGTATTCTTAAAATATTGTAAATAGATACACTGTGCCAAGCAATTCCTAACCTAATGGACATCGATTGCCTTGGGAAAGCATGGAGGTATAGTCACTGCTTGTTCCCTGCTCTCTCAGGTAATTTATGAAGTATGCTAGTCAGGTACCTCTGTGTTGGTGGGTGACTTCTGAGCCCACTGGAACAGACGTTCATAGGCATGTCCATCATAACAGCCAAGCGCTGAATTTAAACACTGATCCGTGAAGTCAAAAGCATCAGTTAACAAGATAGCATCCTTCCTGAGAAGAAAAAAGAGAGTCTGTGAGTATATTAGATTGCTCGATTCATCTGGAGTGGTGAATAACAACATCTTAATTAGAAGTTGCATCATTATCCACTTTTTGAACAGCTCAGTTTTAATTTTTTTTGGAAGTTTTATTTTTTAATCAGTTACATAGGCACAGTAGAAAGAGTCAAATAGTTTTTCAAGGCTTGTTATTTAAAATCAGCGTATCCCTGCGTCTCACCTCCATTTCTTCCCCCCAACTCCTAGAGGCAGTCACTTTTACTCTCTTAGTGGCTATTTTGGGAACTGACCTGAACGCCTCTCAGTGTCTTTTGTATTACTACTTCCTGTTCGTGTTGCTAGATATCATCTGTTGCCTGTTACAGAAGATATGGATTTGTTTAAGCACCCCTCTCCTCGCTTGCGCCACTGTGCCCTCCCCATCCCCAGCCTCTGCCTCCTCTCCTTGGTCTTCCTGCCTCCTAGTATAGTCAGTTTTGGCCAGACTAATATTCAGTGCTTACGGCTGTGTATTCTGTATATTATTATGACTTTAGATATACTCTGTTCACAGCTCGGCCGTGTTCCCACCGCCTCTCTCCTGACACAGGGATCGCTCTCCTGGCCCTTCTGTCCTACTTCTTAGTGACTTCACTGTCTGTGTGGAAGTTCCTCTAGAACTTGATGTCTCAGCTCCTTGACTCTCCTCCACTCATCTCCTGCAGCCTCCCTCTGTCTGCCAGGGTCACACACCGGGGCTTGTCATCCATGTCTTCATTTCACCGTAAGCCCAGGCATTTTCTTTTTCACCGTTTCTTGTCTTTCTAGCTTACTCCCTCTACTACTCTGACTTCTATAATTCTCATTTTACCTTTCAGGCAGCAAAACTATTTTCTTTTAACCTATGGAATGAAGTTATTTAAACCTTGTTTACATGCTTCTCTTCCTTTTTTAGCAGAGGATATGAAATAAAATACATGACTGCTTACACTCTTCCCTAACCCTCATTTCACACGGCATTTGAAGTACGTGGGATACTGTACTTACTTTAATCCTGGATGGCCTTTTCTCGTTATTATGACATGGTTTTCCTACAGTGCTGTTTGTAATTCTTTGACTCGAGAAATTCTTTTACTCGCACCTACTGCCTCAAGTCCCTTATCTGTGTGGTCTCACTTTCTTCATCGGAAATTCCATGGTCTATTATATTCACTCGCTGCAAGATACATTCAACAGGTTTTCTTGCTTGTTCAGCAAAACACCATCCCTTGTTAAATCTCGTTTTCCACCAACTTTGTCCTGCACCTTTGTAACAATATATGCCTGAAAAAACCAATACTGACTGTGCTGAAGACTTGAGTGGGCCCTAATTGCTACTTAGCAATCATTCTTTGGTGGTTCGAATTCATTTACTTGTTCATTCTCTCAGGAGATTCTCTCCCACCTTCTCTTTGATCCTCAGATCTGTGGTACTCACTTCCCCGTCTCTCTTAACCTAGGTGACTTTGAGTCCCGTTTCACTGATGTGAAAACAGAAGTGGGAAGAGGAATCCACAAGTTCCCAAGCATGCATTTAAATGTACGGGGTTTTCTCTCTCTGAACAGGTACACGGTCCTAGTTACCAGCTCAGGCCAGTCCCCCTTGTCCACTGGATACCATCCCCGCTTGCCCAGTAGAGAGCCACGTTCCAGAAGTCCTCCTGTATTTCCACCGCAACGTCGAAATTCCCCTCTGTACTGGATCGTGTCCATCAGTATACAAACAGGCCTCCATTTCTCCTATCTATATCAAAACACTCATTTGACTCTGTTTCTCTCCCCATCGTCTCATCTGTACCTTGCCGCCCCTTTGTGGCAAAACTCCTTGAAGGTGTCGAGCTTCTCTATGCTTGCTCTTCCCAGTTCTTCTTGTCTGGCTGTTCTCAGCTAGATTCAGGTTTTCATTCCCTCCACTCCACTTAAGCCGCTTTTGTCGAGGTCGTCTCCTCCTCGTCTTTGAAGGGTCCTGAGACTCAGTGCCTGGGCCCCTCCTCTTCATACGCTCCCCCACGTGATCCTGTCCTTCTGGTGGCTTTAAATACCAACTGCACACCAGTGGCTTCCGAGTTTCTCTCTCCAGCCTCACCTGCTTACTAACGGTTTACATGATTTCTAGCGGGCTCTTCAGACTTGATGTATCCAAAAGCATCCTCCTGATCTTCGAGACATTCTGTCCACCCTGCCCAAACCTGGCTCTCCTGTAGCCTTCCCCGTTGACAGTAAGTGGCAACTCAGTCCTGACCCCAAACCTGAGCTCCTCTCAGTCCCTTACTTTCCACGTCGGATCTGCTAGCAAATCTTGTTCTGTCTCCAAATAAACTTAGACCGCTTCCCCCCAGCTCCAGTTACGTCACGCTGGTCCAGGCTGCCAGCGTCTCTCACCGGGCTTATTGTGGCAGCCTCCTAACTGGCCTCTCTGCTTTTCACCCCTCCCCGCTCCCCAGTCGGTTCTTAACACGGCAACTGGAGTGATCCTTTACAAACAGCCCTCAGATTCGTGTTTTATGCTCANCCCCCGCTGGCCTGCCTTTGTAGCATTTGTGCTGCTGCCTAAATTTTGGCCTAGTTCATGTGTGTGTGTGTGTGTGTGTTTGCTCTCCTCTGGTCTTTGCAGCCTGAAACTCGTATGCTTCACTTGAGGAATGTTTTCTTGCACTATTTTATTAATGATTTGCTCCCTTCAGTGTTTTCTGTCTTCTCTTTCTAGTCCCGTTCTTCAGATGGACAGTTAGGGTCAGTCCCCTTACGATTTTTTATCTTCTGTCCTTTTTCTGTCGTCTTGGGTTTGCTTGCTTTCTACGAGATTTCTGCAGCTTCGTCCTCCGGTCCTTCAGCTGAGCTTCTCATTTTTGCTGTCAGTGATTTCACAGAGCTCTTTCTGTTGATCTTCTCTGAATATTACTTCTTAAGAAATGAAGTTCTTTTCTGCTTGCCATATGTCCTGTGAACTCTTTGAGGACGTTACTGATCTTTCAAAAAAGTTTTCACCAGGAAGATTCTCTTGTGTCTCTGGAGTTGCCTTGTTCTTGCTTGGTCTCTGTCTTTTATGATGGGTTTTCCTCGTGTGCTGGCAATCGCTGAGTGTCTGGTCATAGCGAAGAGTGGGACAGGCTTGCTGATTACAAGCCTGGGTGTACTTGTCGGTGCGGAATTCCCTGTGGGCTGAACTGGGTGGACCACTGGGGAACCCCCGTGTCGGTATCTTCACTTCTCTCTCCTCTGGACTGCTCAGATTTTCCAGAGAAGAACCAGGATGTCATTTTCCTACAGGACACTGACCTGGCCGGCAGTTTGCTGGGAACTTGTGGGAAAAGGGAGCTTGCCAGGTGGGGCTAGAGGTAAGGAACTGCCTGCCAGTGCAGGAGACATAAGAGAGGCGGGTTTGTCCCTGGATCCGGAGGATCCCCTGGAGGAGGGCATGGCAACCCACACCAGTATTCTTGCCTGGATGATCCCAGGGACAGAGGAGCCTGGTGGGCCATAGTCCACGGGGTCACAGAGAGTCAGCCACGACTGAAGCGACTTGGCACGCATGCACATGCAGGAAAAGAGGACTGGGGGAGACGGCTGTCAGCATTAGCCTATAAACATGGCTTCAGGCCCCTGGTTTCTGTAGGGTAGCCCAATGGTCCTCACCCTCCACTTAGCCTGAGGTCTTCTAGTCTGCAGACCGTCTGTTCAGCCTTTTGCCAGGGTTCTGTCGGGGAAGGTCTTTACACCTGCTCAGAGAGGAGGAGGGGAGCGGGGATTCGGCTCCTTCTGAGATAGACTCCAGCCCACCCTGTCTCTCCTCCCTTCACCCCTGTTGCCAGAGGGACCTGGTGCTGCAGTTCTTGGGCTCTGTGGTGGCCCTTGATGGCTTCTCGGCTTTCGCTGCTTTTGGTTTGTGATTCAGTGTAATCAGATCTGCCGAGTCACTGTCATCTCCTCTCCAGATTTCCTGTTTCCCTCTCCTGCACACTCTCTCTGTGGGTTTATGCCTTTTAACATTTTTAAAGTAATTTATTGATGTTTTTAGTAGGGTTTCAGGAGGGAACAAAAGTAAACACACATGTTCAGTCTGCCATCTTTGCCTAAAAGTGTCACCCCTGGGATTTTGTGACTGTTTAAACCACTGAAAACTGTTTTAGTCACTGATTACCGTGACGCAGAGAGCTGGTTCTTAGTGTCACTTAGAATAGTGTGCCATCCTTCATTTGTCATCTCAGAAATCTGAGGGTGATGCTGAGTAATCAAGGCATGGAGTTGTGACATAGGACGGTTAAAAGCCTGGAGTCTCTTAGCTCCCTAACTACCCAGCAGCAGGAGGAAGGTTGCTCTAGAAACCATAATGTGAACAAATCAGCTTATGGGTTTGATGCATGCGTATGTTGTCTGTCTGTGTCAGTGCTGTCTGTCTTGTCTTGAATTGTAAGTTTCTGGGGCCAAGAGAAGCACTCAGCATGCTGTTGCAAATATAAAAAAAAAAAATCATGCTTATCGGTGATCTTTTGTGTTTCATTATCACCAACAGTCAGGGCTAGAACATTGTCATCTTCATTTGCTTTAAATGCCAAGCGTTTCAGAAAGGTGGATACACTTTGGCTTGAAGTGTGCAGTACTCAATTATGCTATTAATGGTTCTAAACACTGGATTCTCTCTATTCGGGAAAGTTTACTGCCTGGGACATAATTTTACATCTTTGTAGTTTTGATAATTTTTGAGTTTCAATTTACTGAGCACTAACTTGGAGTCACATGTAACATGTTAGATATTGTTCAAAATAAAAAGTTGGTCTAGTTTTTTTTTTTTAAATCTCCTTCATGAATTTTTTTTTTTTTTTTTTTAAGTTCNATTTTTGAGTTTCAATTTACTGAGCACTAACTTGGAGTCACATGTAACATGTTAGATATTGTTCAAAATAAAAAGTTGGTCTAGTTTTTTTTTTTTAAATCTCCTTCATGAATTTTTTTTTTTTTTTTTTTAAGTTCAAATCTTTATTGGCTGTGCCTTGCGAGATTCGGGATCTCATTTCCCTGACCAAGAGGGATTGAACCTGTGGCTGCTTCCTGCAGTGGAAGCGTGGAGTCCTAACTGCAGGACCATCCGGGAAGTCCCCTTTTCTTTTGTTCTCTTGTTCTTGTTGATGATGTGAACTATTGGAGGTTTTAGGGGAAGAGCCATACACTTAAGCGTCTTGCCCTGCATGGCTCCCAACAAACACAGCAGGCATCGTATTTTCTCAGAAAAGCAATGTCTCAGACTGTCTCCTTTCCTGTCTTATGGACAACGGTTGCTAATTAGTAATAATTTCTGTTTCTTCCAGTATCCTGGTCAGGTTGGGGCTTTGGTTTTCTTAAAGTGATCATTTTGATTATGTATAAAGTGACAGGATGAATGTATTGCATTAGTATATCATGGTGGTAAACTGCACTGCTTTATGCTGTCTGTAAAGATTATATTATTGTTGAGCAAACTCCAGGAGATCGTTAAGAACAGTGAAGCCTAGCATGCTGCAGTCCATGTAGTCGCAAAGAGTCAGACACGACTGAGTGAGTGGACAACAACAAATTGTTTTACAAGTCAGGACATGAATTACTAGATTTAAAAAATGTCATCTTGAAGCTGACGGAGTATTAAGTGAGTTTAGTCAACTAAGCACGTTCAACAAAAACAAGGATGTGTTTGAAATAAACAATGGCCCAGCCTTCATTTTAACGTGCAGTTCAAGAGCACGTGCGCTGGAGGCCAACAGGTCCTCGGCTGTGCCCTGCCGCTCTTCTGGCAGCTTCTGTGACCCTCACCCCCAAGTCCCAGCTTCCTCCCCTGTATAAAGTGGGGAAATTAACAGTATCCACTTTGGAAGCCTATCAGGATTAAATGAGATGATGCATATACAAGCTTTTGGCATACTGTCTAGTAAACATAAGTGTTCCTTAAGTACCAGCTAAGACTAAGACTCATTAATACTATTCTTGATACAGAGTATTAATATGTAGTATGCTTTATTTATTCATATTCTATAGATTCTGTCATTGCCGGATAATGTTAGAGTTTGAGGTAGCTAGATGATTTACTCTGAAACATTTTAGTTGTATTTTTTTTCCCTTTTTTTCCCCCTTTCTTAATCCATAGTGTGTCCAGGACTGTTGCTGCTTTTGCCAGACCCCCGTTTAGCAAGAATTTTGGAGCTGAAGGTTTTGGTGTTTGAAATGAACAGAGGGCTGAGGGTGGAGGGCAGCCACTCACCGGATGAGGGGGAGCAGGTCCAGGTAGGCTTTCCTCGCCATGTCTGTTTGGGCTCCAGACAGGAAGCCGTCGTGGAGGAAGTCACCCGCGTTTGTCAGGATGCCGTGTAGGGCATAGAGGTCACAGAGGCGTTTGAGCACCTGCTGAATCGCTGGCTGGCTTTCCAGTTTCTCCAGAGCTTCTGTGAAAATCTTCACAGTGACATAGTAGAGGTGCGCCTACAAAGACACAGAGATGCGTTAACCTCTGATTTCTGCCTCCACACATCATCCCGGAAGCTTGGCAAGACTGCTGGAAGAGGGCTGCTGTGGCCGCGTGTTTCCCAGCGGGCTGACAGGCAGCCGCCTCTCTCCTGGCTCACTGCGTGTGACTAAGCCTTTTCGATCGTGTGCGTGTGCGTGCTGGCAGCTGGTGGGCTCTGGAACTCGGCCCTTCGCTTCTCATGGTGCTTGGGGCAGTTTCAAGTTGGTTCGAAAGAAGGAATACAGGAGTATTGGAGGCTGACCTGGGCCAGGGGGAACAGCACCGCTTTTCTTGAGAAAATAGCTATTTATTGTCTGCCATGTTCACGCTTTGCCACCTGTGCCTGGGCCGCTGATGCCATGCCGGGTTAGCAGCGTTTGGATGTGGGTAAGGAGCGGATGTGCCCCGCCGCCCTCCCGGGTCAGATGCCTTGGTGCTCAGGCTGCGCTCGCTGTGGCGGTTAGAGGCCCTCACTTTCCCACTTACACCCTGTGTCCCTTTTCTCACCTGAGAGCCACATCCTTGAATTCTCAGGGCTCTGGATTGAAGAGTGGAGTGACGAAGAGCTGCCCGAGGGTGCCTGCCTCTGCCTTACGGAGCGGGAGGGGGACCAGAGAGAGGCAAGGCTCTGGGGCAAGGCTGAGCTGCACCCTGGCACCGTGCTCTGAACACAGTCAGCCTTAGTTTGTGAGCGTATTGGTATCAAGCTTCTCTCCTGTCCAGTCTGGGGTGGGAGTGGGGTTTATACTCTGTAGCATGTGTACTCTGTGATCAGTCATGTCTGACTCTTTGCCACCATTGGACTGTAGCCCGCCAGGCTCCTCTGTCCATGGGATTTCCCAGGCAAGAAGACTGGAGTGGCTTGCCACTTCCTTCTTCAGGGCATCTTCCCAACCCAGGGATCAAACCCACGTCTCCTTTGTCTCTTGCATTGCAGGGGGACGGATTCTTTACTGCCAAGCCACCTGGGAGCCCTGTTTATATACTCAAGGTGGCTCTTTAAGTTTTACATCTATTAACTCATATAACCTTCACAGTAATCCTACAAGGTAGATCCTATTGTTGGCTCTGTTTTGTGGTGGAAGCGTGTGAGGCATCTAGAGAGTAAGTTCCTTGCCTAGGCACTGGCTAATGAGCGGTAGCAGTGAGTTCTGAACCAGGGCAGTCTGTCTCTCCGTTAAGAATTGGTAGCATTACTCGCTACCCTGCGTCGCCAAAGCCAGCAGAGCCTGAGGCTGGGTGTTACCGGGCCAGGCCGGAACTTGGGCCAGGCTGCGCTCCTGCCTGCCCGCCCCCTGCCCTGTTCCCACCAGCCCGTTGTGTGCTCTGCTGCGCACGTCTGGTTTCCAGATGAGACCCAGTTAAGGACAAGGCAACCCAGGGCCCAGGAAGTGCAGATTTCCTGGCCCAATATGACTTTAGAGGGTCGGCATCAGTACCGCCTTCCCCAGAAGCTGCTCATCCTTAAAACTGAGATCACGTTCCTTTCCCTCTCAGGTCATGGGTAGTAAATGAGGTAACCCCGGCAGGTCGCGCCTGGTGCCTTTGAAGGCAGGGCGTGGGTTTGGAACAGTGGGCAGGTGCGGTTCCTTTCTAGGCATGTGGTGAGACTGCAGCCTTTGCTTACCCTCTCCTTTGCCGATGGTGCGTTGAACACAGCAGGCAGCACCTCTGGTGGACAGAGCGGAATGGAGGGTGGCAGAATCACACCCCCACCCCGCCCCTGCCCCTGCCCATGCGGCGGAGGTAGCGGGCCACCAGGTGGCGCTCCTTTCTGCCTGCCGCTGGGAGCTGCTGCAGAACCCTGGTGGGCTCTCCTGTTGTGAGGCGGCCGTTTTCTGGGCCTGCTGCCTGAGGATTGAAGTGACCACCTTGCTTCTCCAGCCATAGGTAGGTCCAGAGTCCCAGCAGCCTGAGCTAGAGCTCAGAAGCCATTCTTAGCTCCGTGCCACTCCACTGCTGTCTGAAGCCTGTCCCTTTCTTCCACACCCTGAATATTTCATCCACCCATAATGCATCCACCCACTTCTCTCCTTGCCCTGTGGCAAGTTCACGATCTGGGACACCCTCAGCCCTTTCCAGACTGCTGCCTGCTCTGTACTGGGCTCTAGCCTCCAGTCCCCTCCTGCCTCTGCAGCCTGTATGATCCTTCTAGCATGTAACTCATCGCTTCACTCCTCTGATGGAAACCCTGCAAAGGCTTCCCGTGGCAGGGAACACAAAACCCAGACTTCTCATGGTGCTGCCGGAGGGGCCAGGCCGTGCCTATCTTTCCTTCTCCCCTCCCGCCTTCCTCTCCTGGTTCGACGTCTTCCTTTAGGTTCTCCTTGGAAGGACGTGCATTTCACCCCAAACACTGTGCCTTTCCTTGCTTCCACCTCTTGCATCTCCTGACCCCTCTGCTGGAAACCCTTCCTCTCCAAAGCCACAGCCTCCACCCACTGCCTGGCTGATTGCAGCTCGTCCTTGCAGTCTTGGCCTGTCTGGTTCTTCTGAGAAGGCTTTCTGACTCCTTGAGGTGGGTGGCCTTGGACCTGCTGTTGGGCCTTCGGGCAGCCTGTATTTCCCCGAGACAGTGCTTTCTTGATCGTAGCCATGCGTGGCCTCTCTTGAGCCCCCCAGAACCCAGCCTGATGGTGGGTGTTGGAGTGCTCAAGTATTTGCTGGCAGACAGTGAATTATGCACAAACACAAAACACAGTGCAAACAGAATCAGACGTCTATGGATTGTCTGTGGGGCTAAGGGGAGGCCTGACCTGCTTTTCTATCTGGGAGGAAATATTTGAACAACCTGAAGCAAATCCAATAACACTGCCTCATTATGTTTTTTCTCTAAGAGCTACCAGCAAGACTGCTTTGGAGTTAAGTCCTTTAATTAAAATACCTGGGGCTAAAGCCTTGAAAGTGAAATGAGGGCAGCCACTGAGCTGGGCTGAGGCATAATGGCAGGTTTTCTTGGCCTGGCAGCTTGCTGGGGAAATGGAACCGGGCCCTTTCAGCTCTGGCTGACTGGCAGCTCACCTTGGTGGCCTGGACATGGATGACAGTGGTCTGGTTCCACGCATCGTGTTCATCGGCGCCGGCTTGCCTGAGCGTCTGTAAGTGGTGCACCGAGTCCTTTATGAGCCTAAAGGCCAGAGAAAAAAAAGGTTCTGTTTCTTGACCCAGTGGAGAAGGGATTGATGGCAGTTGATCCCAGGATGCCTGGGGTCCCACAGAAGTAGAATAGTTCCATTTACTGACTGTTTGTTGGTGTTAAGAACCTAAACAAAACGAGTTGCCAGTGTCCTTGTTGTATATAATCTCCTTAACCCTTTTAAGGGTGAGACATTCCCAGTGTGCAGTGGGAAACATGGAGTCGTAGAGAGGTTAACTCACTGGGCCAGGGTCACGCAGTTGGGAAGGAGTGCTTAACCCCCTAGCTGCGCCAGGCGCCTCCCCTCTCTCTGACGCAGTCTCCACCCTGATCCCAGTGTTTTCAGGCCACTCAGTTGACTGGCTTCTGTGCCCGAGCAAGGAGAGTGGTTTTCCTCTAAAGGCTAGTTGAAGCCTGTCAGTCACCCACTCTGCTCCAAGTTCCACCTGAGGGACTTTAGAAAGGAGGAAAGAAAACCATCCCTTGTTCTCCAGACTACAAAATTGGTCATTTGCCATTTAGTTAACCTTTAGTCTCTTATCTTCTGTTCCCTGCCCATCCGCTCCTGACCCTTGGAATTTGTATGCAAAACAAGCTATTTATTAGGCAATACTTACTTTGCTTTGTCATGGGATAGATAAGCACATGACATGGAGTTCTGAGCAGAAAGCAATACACAGCCATCCCTTGCTATCTCTGGGGAGTGGTGGGGGCAGGGAGAATGGTCCCAGGACCCCCACAGATACTAAAACAGAGATGCTCAAGTCCCTGTATGAAACAGCGTGGTATGGTCACAGGCTCTGCGTCCGTGGATGTGGAAGGCCAACCGGGACGGCATTTTAATTACCCTGAGCAGCCTTCTTTTGCCCGCCCCTCCACTCCAGCTGAAATGTTACTTCTGTGAAGCCTGGACTTTGGTTTCTATCAGACTGGTTTACTGATGGATCCTCAGAGCCTGGTGGATTATTAAGTGCTTACTAGATATTTGTGGAGAAAATAGATGAATGCTCCAAATTGCTTTTGATCTTGAAATAACTATTAACCATCCCTGGGATCACAGGTTGGGATATAAGACTTCTTAATATGTGCTGAAGCTGTTTTTTCCGGGTTGTTTTTGGTGTGCTAGTTGGGGAGGGCTCAGAAGGTGTCCCTCCTAGGTCGTTAAATCTCTTCTCCGTGGGAGTGTCTCTGATTGGCCATGCCCAGTCTATTCCCAGCCCCTGGCACACGTGGACGCTCCCGGTGCACAGTCAGGGTCTGACAGTATTTACTGAAGGACAGAAGGGAGGGGTCTTTGATCTTGTCTGTGTGCCCTGAAGCCTACTAGACCCTGGAAATAAAATCCATCCTTTGTTACACTCATATTTTTAGACGTTATTTTTAGATTGTGGGATGCTTTGACCATGTAAGTACCATTATCCCTCTGTATCCAGTTTTCACATCTTTAGACTCAACCAAGGATCAAAAATATTTGGGAAAAATAAACTCCTGAAAGTTAATTCCAAAAAGCAAACGTAGAATTTGGTGCACACTGCTAACTATCAACGTATCAGTAATGTTGTATTTATTACTGTTCACATATTTACATTTTATTGGGTATTATAAGTAATCTGGAGATGATTTAAAGTATATGGGAGGGTATGCATAGGTTTTATGCAAATACATACACATAATATTGCAAATCTGCAAATATTCCATTTTATGGAAGGGACTTGTGTGTATATCCTGAGAGTTGGATATCTACAGAGGTCCTGGAACCAATCCCCTGCAGATACAGAGGGATGACTGCAATGCTTAGCAGTACTAGTATTATCAGTATTACATTATATGATTATATATAACTGCTGCTGCTGCTAAGTCGCTTCAGTCGTGTCCGACTCTGTGCAGCCCCATAGACGGCAGCCCACCAGCCTCCCCCGACCCTGGAATTCTCCAGGCAGGAACACTGGAGTGGGTTGCCATTTCCTTCTCCAATGCAGGAAAATGAAAAGTGAAAGTGAAGTCGCTCAGTCGTGTCTGACTCTTAGCAACCCCATGGGCTGCAGCCTAACAGGCTCCTCTGACCATATATAACTGTTGCATATATAATTATAATTATGTTATATTATCATATATAATTACATTATTATGCTATAATATTATCAGTATTAGTACTGGTAGTTTTTGGTATTTGCAGTGTATGGGTACATTCTCTATATTTCAAACCATAATAAGAGCTTAAAGATTTAAAAAATTCCTTGTGCTGGTTTGAGAGCTGGTATCTTCCTGTTATCTTGAGCAGGATGGGGAAGTGACAGGTGTGAATTTGCCTTCTCTCTGCCCCTCGTGGCAGAAACCGAGAGGAGTGAGGAGGTTGGGAAAGGGGGCTGGCTTTTGGATGAGTATCCAAGACTGTCCCCCTCAGCCAATCCCAAAGGCCCTAAGTGGAAAGAAGCCTGCCTCCAGGTGGGATGGTTGGTTTCTCCGCGTGGCTCACCTGACTGCCACGTGTGCCCAGGCCGTGGTGTAGAGCTTGGGGTGGAGGAAGTCGGCTGCTGTTTGGGCTGGACACCTGGCCACTTCAGGTGCGGTCAGGTATGCAACAGACTGAGGGAGAGGCCCCTTCGATGCGGATCCTGGGGACTTCTGAGTATTCAGGTAACTCTTTATCAGAAACCTAGGGGCAGAGGTACCAAAAGGTGAGAGGGGGACAGCCCAGCACCCCTCTCTCCCAGCGTCGTGCCCCATTAGGCTCCCCGTGGGAGAACCAGGGCCACCCACCCTCTTTCCTGGGTCCCTGCTGGTGGCTGCTCCTCACTCAAGCCCAGTGCATCTGAGGCTATAATTTCTTTCACAGTGAAATGGGGCTGGAGCCACAGACCTGGGCAGACATTCTCAGGTCCTGAACTTAAAGCCTTTTGATAATGGAACAGAATCTTCTGTCTTGGGTAAGATCTTGTGATTTGGGGATTTATGACGATTATCCTGTGACTGCGGAAATTAAATTTTCTTAGCTGATAAAAGGATAGAGGCAAGATTGAGAATGTGAATGGGAGAATTACAGATGGCTCTTAGCTTCTTTATAATAATCCAGTGGTTGGAGGCTCTGGGCCAGACAAACCTGGATTCCCAAGCCACTCCACTGAGACCTCTGTGACCCTGTAGAAGTCACTTCACTTTCTCAGCCTCCATGTTTCCAGCTCTAGATGACAATGATAGTCATCTGATAGGGGGTCTGTGAAAACTGGATGAGATAGTATTTTCTGAGCGCTCTGCACAGTGTGGGGCATAGAGTATCTAATACGTGATTTTGTATTCCTTTTGTAATTTGAAAAAAAAAGTAATGTTGTATAGTTACAAGTTTTTAAAGAAATGTTATATAGCAAATTTGCCAGTCCTTTCTCCCTGCCTGGAGAAGTATTCGCCCTGTCTAGTCCCCTGAGATGGATGCACGTGAAAGGCCCCATCAGCCACAGACACACGAGAGAAGAAACTGCCTGTTGAGGGGATGAGGAGTGAGTCATTCCTCCCTGCCTTTCAGGGTGGGGCCTCCGGCGCAGACCCAGCCCTAAACCTGGGCATGCTGCAGGGAGCTCCCCAGCACACAGAGACGCTCAGATCTTGATAACTGCTCCAAGGAGAATATCGTGATAACTGCTCCAAGGAACTCCAGCAACTGCTCCAGTTGCTGCCCTAGACGGAGGGGTCGGGGGAGTGTCTGGAGGAGGTATCATTTTAGCAGAGACCCAAGGGTGAGGAGGAGCCAGCTGGAGGGGAGTGAGGCCCCGCAGAGGAGGAGGTGGGGAGAGGATGGATGGAGGGAGGCAGGGCCAGATGGAAAGGTCCTTTTAGGCTGCAGTGTAGGGTGTGGCCTTTTCCTGGGAGCTGAGGGAAGTGATTGAAGAGTTGGGAGCCAGGGAAAGAGGTGATCTTCTTTAGGCTTTGAGGAGGTCCCTTGGCTGCCTGTGGAGACAGGACTGAAGTGAGGCAGGTGGGAAGCTACAGAGCAATGAGGAGACTGATGCTGTGGTCCAGGGGGTGGGGCTGGCGGCCTGGCTGAGGCTGCAGGGTCTGGGGAGAAGGGGATGGATTGGGGACATGGTGGGGGAGCTGGGCAGCCCCCACATGGCGTCCCCAACGTCTGCTCCCTGGGCACGAGATGATGCTTCACCCAGGCAGCAGCTCAGTGGGGTCCCTGGGGGCCAGGCAAAGGCCTGGACCTTACCTGGCCGTCTGCAGGTAGAGTACCGTGTTCTCGCCCTCATAAGTGCAGGAGGCTGTCACTCTGGTGAGCAGGGAGGGCAGGCCGCTCAGCTTCGAGTAGCCGTGTCCACCGCAAGCCCTGCGGCACTGCTCGACCCCCTGGGTGCAGAAGTCCGTCAGCATGGCCTTCAGACCTGCACTCAGTGCGTGAAGCTGCGAGAATAAGAAGGGGGTCAGGTGGCATCGGGAACGATGTGCCTGCCACTCACAGAGTGCCCACAGGTGCTGAGCACCGCTTTGTGCGGTGAGAACTGTCTGCTCAGCCCATGACTTGATGAATAAGAAAGACTCGGGTCACAGAGGCAGTGTCACTGGAGGGCTGATAAGAACAGAGGGTAAGTGTCCAGGCCAGTGTCCCCGGGGTCTTGGGAAGAGAGTGCTTCCCAGGTCAGTCTCACCATTATCTAGGAGTTGCAGATTGCTCCACAAGCAGAGATTTTGGAGAGCTTGTCTGAGCGTGTGGGTCCACTGTCAACCTGCTGTTCTGTTCTGAGTTGTGGGAGCGGTCGCCAGGCAGTAGACCTGGTTTGAGTTTTTGGTTCTTGGAGGCCCTTAGCCATCTGTCAGACTTTTCAGGTCCTTGGGAGGAAGGGGCATGTCCCTTAACTTCTCTGTGCTTCACTTTGCTTGTCCATAAAATGGGTATGGTGCCTGATGTAGCGTGGACAGATTACTGAAGCAATGCTCATAAAACACAGGGCCTGGACAGACTAAATCTTAGTGTGTGTATTCCACAGTCCTTTATCTGAGAGGGCCTTGGGGCCAGATGTGTTTTTGGAATCAATATTTTTTGAATTTTAGAAAGGTAAAACAGTGCATTTAAGGCGGATTGAATATAATACACCTATAGGAGTGCAGGGGGATCTTAGTGAGCTGATTGATGTACTGGTATTTCTGCTGCAAAATGTATTCACAGTGAGTGGGATAAATCTGGGTAATTCCGGTCAAACCATGCCACGCAGTGAGTTCTACGTGACTTTTGGTTTTCAGAACTTTCTGGGTTTCAGAGACACACCAGGGATTGTCCCCTGTGTTCTGTACACCATCTGTGATTACTTAATCTAACATATTTGGAGCTTCCTGGGGGCCAGACCTGGGAGGATTTCTGTGTCGGAATCGGTTCACCCGGGGTGGCGGGTGGGCTGGGATGTTGGAAATCTTCTGTGGGCGGGGAGGCAGAAAGAGCCCAGGGCGGGCAGGACTGGGGCTGTGTCCCAGGGGGAGGACAATTTCAGTACCCCAGGAAGCAGGTACCTCAGGCAGGAGTGCGAAGTCTCTGTCCAAAATGGAGCTGTAGGAATGGTGGAAGAACCCCAGGAGGTTGTTGGCCACAAAGTGGAATGCATAGGCCATGGCCAGTGGAGGAAAGAGTTTCTGCTGCTGCGTCTGGTAATCGAGGACCTTCGCCTCTGGGTCGCTGAGGGAAAGAAAAGGAGATGTAGAAGGTTGCTACCTGCCCCACCCAGCTTCCCTGAGGCCACAAAAGCCTTAAAAACAGACAGTTGATAACTCACTGCCAGACTTGACCTGAGGGACATGGGACTCCTAATAACCTTACAATTCCATCTCACAGGAGCATCCACACATTTCACTGTAGAAATGCTGACAAGTTTGCTGATGGGTGCTGCCCCTTATGGAGGTTTACAGAATTATAGCATATGTGCCTGCGAAAAATCTGGCAAGTTCTGAATACCAACATGCCTGGTCTCAAGGATCTGAGGTGAGGGGTTGTGGCCCTGAAGCCCGGGGTATTTGACCCTTGACCTTTCACTGTCCAGCTTCACGTGCTGTGTGCTGGGAAACACCATGAAACTTAGTCAGTAACTCTGAGGCTGTGAATGTGGGTTTGGTGCAGTTCCGAGGCAGGGGTTTCTCCTGCCTCGTCCATTTCTGTGTCTGCAGCGCTTTATACTCTGGTCAGTGTTTGGGGCCTGCGGTAGGTAACTCCTTGTGGGTTGAAAAAAAGTGTGACCGTAAAAGGCCTCCCACGGTGCTGGGGTGAAACCTGGTGTCTCTTCCCCGGGCCAGCGGCCCCTCACCTGGACATGCACTGTTATAACCATCCTCAGGACATTTCTGCAGCCCATAAACCTGGGCTCCAGTAGGACACCACTGGCGATGCCAGCTTCCCAGCTCGCCTGTCACCAGACACGACTCCCTCAGCCCAGGATTCGGAAGCCAGGCTGGCCGAGGTGCCTGGGGCTTGCCAGTGAAGGACCCTGGACTGAGGGCCTGGCGTGCCTCACCACCCTGGAAGAGCGTTCTTGTCAGGCCCATTAGTAGGTGGAGAAGCCGAGGGATGGAAGGGTTGGGTGGCTAGTCTGAGGTCCCGCAGCTAGCGAGCAGCTGAGTTGAGGATGGCCCCAAGCTTGCCTGGTTTCGACCCTCAGTCCGCTTTGCATTCGTCAACTGTGGATCCTTGAGCCCACGGTGTGAAACTCCACCAGATTCTTAGACCAGATGGTCACAAGTTCTGATCCTGGTGGTCTTGCTCTTCCCTTTAGAAGTGAGGAAGTAGGCCCAGAGAGGGTGGAGGACTTGCCCAGGGTCGCTTAGCAGAGTTGGGGCAAGAACTGCCCTGACCCCGCCTATCTCTGCCCGCGAGTTCAGCCAGCTGTGCCATGTCCAGCCCAGCCTCTCTCCCTGAGCTCACACTGCAGCCCCGTAGGCCCAGACTCCTGTTTGCTGCATCCTGGGTGTATGCCCTTGTGGGACATGTTTATTCTAGAAGATTCTTTGTCTACTGAAAATTGAAATGTAACGGGCAGTTCTCTGTTTTTTTTCTGGTGATCTGATAACTGTGTGTGTGTGTGTGTGTGTGTGTGTGTGTGTGTGTGTGTGTGTGTGTGTGTGTGCCTGCATGCATGAGGGAACATGGCTTTGTACACATACACACATTAAAGCACAAAAACTTACGTTTTTCTCCTATGGATTACCTGCTGCTTTTAAAATGAAAAAAACAAGCGCAGATCTTAAAAAAAAAAAAGAGCAGAGGGTATAGTCAGCCCCTCAGTGCTGCGGAGTAGGCAGAGTATTAGCCAGACACAAGGACAGGCAAGAGAAGGATCTGGATGTGGACAGACCACAGCCACAATCGGACAGAACCAGCCAAATACGGTCAGATGCGACAGCGGGCTTTTCTAGACACAAGCATTCACAGCCAACAGAGCAACCTCCGGGGCCATGTTCACCCACAGCGTGGCGCCCAGCCCATCAGATGGCACTCAGCCTGGCACAGCCATGCAGGACCCGTGTGGACAGACTGAGTCCACTCTGGTGGTGCAGGGCAGACACTGACCAACAGATACAGGTTGGGCTGGCCAGTCAGCCAGGATTCCAGGGAGCCAGCGAGACCCCACAGACCGGACGGGCCAGGCCCAGGCGACCGTGTGTGCACGAGGGGGCTCACGTGTGCTCCTGGCACCCCATTCTGGCAGAGGGCTGGGGTCGGGGGGCAGACACTGTGGGACCGAGGGGCGCCCCTTGCCTGGGCCGGAGGCGGGATTGGCGGCGGATGACGGCGTAGCGGACGGCAATGGTGCAGGCCTTCTGCAGCAGCGGGAGGACCTCGCCCAGCAGCATGTCCACACGCACTGCCACCATGCTGAGATAGTTACTCTTCAGTACTCTGGGCTTGACATAGGTGCCGTCTGGCAGGACCTAGTAGACCGGGGCCAGGCAGTGGGTCTGAGCTGGGCTCCCCAGCCTTCCTGCCCCCAGAACCGCGGGCCTGCCTGCGCTGTAGACACTGGCGTCCTTGGGCTGCTCACCCGGGGTAGACCCAGCCAGCACCAGCCGCGGTGTGCCAGTACGGCCATTGTTAAATCTGACACTCTCCTGTACTTGCTGACACATACCCACTGCCTGTGTGCCTAGCCACCCCAGACTCCCCCACAAGCCACAGCTTCCCTCATCCATGGTCGTGCCTGGCAAAGTGGGGACCCCCCCCCAGAACTTCCTCCAGCACTCAGCTGATGTCTGTTCGGAGATTGGTTGTATGCAGGCTGTACTGGAGGTGCGTACACACACCATCCTCAACCTGTTCCTCTTGTCCTCACATGGCCTTGCCACCCTACCCCGTGACTGCTCTGCCACCCAGTGCGGTGAGCATTTACTCTGAGGTTCAGCGAGGCCAAGTGACTTGCCCAAGATCACACAGCTCCAAAACTGGGACTTTACACAGGTCTGCGGTACATTAGAGCCCCTCTGGGAAGGATGCCCCAAATCCAACTCTGTAGAGGAGGACCCAGGGGCAGCAGCAGCATTCTGTGGGGTGTCTCTGCCCCCTTGCAGGCAGCACAGGCTTGCAGCCTCCCCAGGACCCACCTGTGCGAAGCGATTCAGCATGTTCTCCCTGGGGATGTGCACATGGTCCAGTTTGAGGAAGCCATTATCCGTGTGATCAAAGTCCATCTTGGGCCCAATGTCCCCAATGGTGATCCCTAGGAGGAGACGGAGGTAGGGGGTGGCCGTTAGTTGAGGGCTCATGTCAGCACACAGCAACATGCGGCTTATCCGAGCCTCACAGTGGCCCATGGCATTGGGGTTAGCACAGCTGCTGCAGGTGAGCAGGCTGAGGTCAGGTGCTGGATCTTGCTCGTATCCACCCAGCCGGTTAGCGCCAGGTCTGTGCAACTGGACCGGTACCTGCCCAAGGGAGACAGGCCCCAGTTTCCCCCATGGACCTCTGGGGCCCAGGACAGGGAGGCCTGGTGGGGTCTCCTGGCAGGGGTCCTAGAGGAAGGAGCAGGAGCTCACCTGGCAACGGGCTGTGGTCGTCGAGGCTCCGGATGGGGACAATAAAGGCATGCATGCCCTGCCGGGCTCCGGAGCAGATCAGCTGGGCCTGGACCAGGGCATGGGTGGCTGACCGTCCCACTGTGGGCAGAGAGGGGAGAAACCCAGCATGACCCCTCATGTTACAGAGGAGCAGGCCAAACCTCCCCATCGAGACCCTGGAGGAGGGCCCAGTCTGTGAGGAGGACCAGTGTGGTGGCTTGGGGGTGAGGGATGCTCTTTGAGGCTGGAGTGGGGCTTTGTTTGATCTGCCTTGGAGGATGTGGGTCCGGGAGGCTGGAGGGCAAACAGTATCTTCCAGGGGAGCCACACAGGCCGGAGTGCAAGGCAGAGGGAGCAGCATGTTCAGAAGCTTGGGGACCAGATCAGCCTGCTGGGTCCCAGGTCGTGGAGTTGGTGGAGCCAGGGAAGCTGAGGGGTGCTTAGTCAGGGTACTCCTCAATTTATACAGCCTCCACTCATCCTTGGAAATGACTGGAACCACCCCAAGAACTTTGGTGTGTGTGTCTCACTCTAGAATGGACGGGGTTGGAGGGATTTATGGAGAGTTGGTGGCTGGGGCTACAGAGGGTTCTGTCTAAATGTTTGGTGTGTATAGCAGCCACCCTGCGGTACACAGGCAGTCCCCGTGGGCTTGGGAAAGGAGGAAGGCTGGTGGAGATCTTAAGGGGGCCCGCTGCTCTCCATCCCTTCTGGCTGCTCCGCTAAAAGCAAAGCTTAACAAAGGCTACGGATTTTAATGAAAATGCCCTGAATGGAGCAATCAGGGAAAGCTTGGCATCTTTTAAAACTTGGTCCTGCCACAGTCTTCTGACTGAAGTGCATGTTCTTGGTTATTTTCTTTGAATTCAGGGGGACAGGATTTTTACACCATGGCTGCGGGGGAACGTATGTAAGGATCTGTGGTCGGAACACGAGTCCCAAATCGCAGGGAGATGTGTGCCTTGCTGCCCCCACTCCAGCGGATGGGCACCTTTGAGACCTCAAAGAGTCACTGATTGCAAAGAGAGGGAGCTACCCCCAAAGAACCAAACAGATCTAGCAGTGACTTGCACAAGGCATTGTGACAAAAGCAAGCTTTTTTTTTGCCCCCTGTCCTCAAAAACTTATTAATGATCCTCTGTGCCATCAACCTAAAAATAGTGAATACAGATAACCAGCATTTCCAGTCTTTGTGGGCAGGTGTACCCAAGTTCCATTTTCCAGAAACGGAAACTGAGGCTGAGAGAATAGAGGGTTGTGCCCAAGGACACTGACCGAAGGGGGCACAGCGTGGACTTGAACCCTGCCCGATTTCAGGGCTCCTTCTTCGCTGCAGTTCTGTCAGTGGTTGCTGCTCTCTTATTTCTCTGGCCTCTCTCTCTCCACTGGTCTCTCCTCTCAATCTTTCTCCATCTCTACTTGCCTCCCTTCTCTCCCCCATCCCTCTCTCTGCTTTAGTTGGACTGCTCACATGTGTTATATCCTTTTTTCCCAAAGACAAGTAAAAGTCGCTCAGTTGCGTTCCAGTCTTTGTGACCCCATGGACTACACACTCCATGGAATTCCCCAGGCCAGAATACTGGCATGGGTAGCTTTTTCTTCTTCAGGGGATCTTCCCAACCCAGGGGTCGAACCCAGGTCTCCTGCATTGCAGGCAGATTCTCTATCAACTGAGCTATGAGGGAAGCCTCTTTCCAAAGAAGTATTCTCAAATCAGAGGAAGAGGGCCCTAGTGGAACCCGGTTCTGTGGGGTTCGGCAAACCACCCACACTCTGGGAGGCATCGGGTGGGGGTACAGCCTCCACCCACTGCCCGCAGGGGTGATGTGGAGCCAGTGGCCTGATGAACACTGGGGTATCCGAAGCAGGAGAAGGGAGGCACGTTTTTCTCACTGAGTGTGTACCCTGTGTGCTGGCTGGTGGCAAGCTTAAATCATTAACTTGGAAGACAAGAAGAATGGTGCGTGCCTGGGGCTAGGCCAAGTGTGTGTAGGGTGGCAGTGTGCACGTGAGAGAGGCCTTGACCTTCATCCCCAAGGTTGGGGTCAGTTTCCTCAACTGTTTCAAAGTGCCTCCAGTGGCTTCTTAGCCACTCAGTGATGAAATTTTTCATATCCCAACTGTTCTACCATGTAAGAACCTGGGCCTTTGGGAAGGGACTTTCCCGATGTCATCAGCCTAGAACAGTGCCTCCGTCTGAGGTCTGCCTGATGTCACTGTCAGTGCTATCCTGCAGTCCAGCTCCCCTCTCCTTGGGGGATGAGGGGGGATACTCACGGTCCCCAGGCCACCATTTGATGGCCGTCATCGTGGGGCTGTGCACCACAAACTCCTGAGTGGCTGCATCGTAGGTGGCTTCGGTCTCCAGGCCCTGAAGATACGTCCCTGGGAATCAAGGCAGGTAGTTAGACGTTGGGCCAGGGCGGGAGTCTGCTGGGCTAGCAGCGTCTAGGTGTCCCTGGAGCCTCCCAGGCAGCAGCCAGTGTGGAGTGGGGGTACACTCGCACTCCAGTGTGATCCGGCATGCCTCTCCCGTCACTGGTGGACTCTGCAGGGACACATGGCCAGCCCACGATAGCAGGCAGCAGCTGACATTCCAGTAGGAAGGACTTGCGCCACCACCAGTTCATACGACATGTTCGTGTAAATTAGAAAAACACCCCCTCCTGAAGACCTTTACACTGCCACATGCCGTGACATCTTGGTAGTCTATCAGCCTGTGACCACTGAGGTGGAAATGGGCCCTCTGGAGCTGAGCAGGGCATCGCCTGTACGCTGCATGCGGCAGCTCCTGCTCACCATGCCCCATTTCTGTCTGGGCGTATGTCCCCAGGATCTGGAACTTGCTGCAGAGTGGGTCCCACTTTGCAATCTGCTCCTCTGAGCCCAGGCTCCTGATGGTTTTCTGGAAGATGTAGTGTAACGTGAAGCCCAGATCTCCAGAAAGACTTCTGTAGGGGAGAGAGACAGTGGTTGAACAGCCCAGCGGAGACAAGGGCCCCAGTACCCTCAGGCTGGCAGGGGTCAGGAGAGAAGGGGCACCTGGCCCTGTCTTCCAGGAAGCATTACCCTTGGCACAGAACCGACTCCCTCCCAGACCCTGATGCTGGCAAAGTGTGAGGGCAGGAGGAGGAAGGGATGACAGGATGAGATGGTTGGATAGGATCACTGACTCAATGGACAGGAGTTTGAGCAGGAGTTGAGCACTCTGAGATGGTGAAGGGAAGCCTGGTGTGCTGCAGTCCATGGGGTCGCAGAGAGTCAGGCACGACTTAGTGACAGAACAACATCAACAACCAGTATCTTTGCTGGGGAGCGTAGCTCATGGGCTTCAGCTCATGGGCTGGGTTTTCTGGGGGCTCCCAGGTGGACTCGTCTCTGGTGGGGGCGCCCTGGGAGTAAGCACCTGGAAGCGTATTGCAATTCACAACTGCCTTCAGACCAGCCCAGGCGCTGCGCTAGCATGAGGAGGTGGAATTTCTTCTTAATGGCGGCTTCGTAGCGTTCACTCTGGGTCATGAAATAAATATCCCTCAGGCTAAGCTCTGGTTCACTGTGGATGATGCTTTCTGTGAAAGGGACAGAGAACAGAGAGCTTAGCGTCCTGGCTGAGGTTCCTAACACCTTCACAGCTTCCCATCCTCTTGCCTCATGAGTGTGGAAAGGAAGTCAGACCCCACTGTCAATTTACAGATGCAGTCAGTGAGGTCCTGAGACGGAAGCAACTCGCCCAAGGCTGTGAAGCTATGCCGTGGAAGAATAAGGACCTCAGGGAATACTGACATGTTAAAGCTTCCTTCATCATTCAAAGAGACAAATCTCTAGCATGGAATTTTGAGAGCAGTATTTGTTATTTGAAGGTGTATTCTGTGTGCTAAGTCACTTCAGAGAGTGTCCGACTCTCAGTGACCCCATGGACTGTATGTAGCCCACCAGGCTCTGTCCATGGGGATTCCCCAGGCAAGAATACTGAAGTGGATTGCCATGCCCTCCTCCAGGGGATCTTCCCAACCCAGGGATCGAACCTGCGTCTCCCACATCTCCCGCACTGGCAGGCAGGTTCTTTACCACTCAGGCCACCTGGGAAGCCCATTTGAAGGTGGGACTGCTATGAAGGGACTCTTCTTCCAAGAAATGCACGTAGGCAGAAAGCCGGGGCTCCGTTCCCCAGCCTGCTCTTACCCACTTTCCTCCGGAGTGCGGTGTTCTGGGCGCCTCTGTCAAGGATGTTGGTGAGTTCCTCCACGTTGAAGGACTGTGAGCGCCTCTCGCTCTCTATGTCAGGATGCATGCTCCTGCTCCAGGCGTCCTCCAGTGACACTCGGTGCACTTTACCGCCCACCATCTCCCGGCTCTGCCTGGCGTCCAAGAAGAGATACTTCCAGCCCAGCTTTTCTGAGCCTTGGACTGTGCTGAGAACCTGTGTGCAGCACCAACTGCTCAGGGCCAAGTATCAGCTCAGCCTGCTTGGGAGGAAAGCAAGTTCCTTTAAGCGCACGTGGGCCCCTCCTCCCGCCAACCTCCCCTGGGGCCCTCGGCAGTGTGCTGGGCGCTGTCCGGCAGCCTGTAGTGACTGCTCAGTACACGGTGCTGCAGTCAGCTGCATTCCAGCCAAGGTTTCCACAGGGTCTGAGGACACAGCTGGTGTTCCGCCATTGCAGCTAGTGTTCTAAGCATTGCCTGTGGGGCGGGGGATTCTCAGAAAACATCAGTGAAGTTCATGCATGAAGAAATTTCACCTTAGGGAGGTGAGCTGTGTGGCCTCTAGCCATAGTGCTGGAGCTGCCCAGGAACTGGGTGGTGTCCGGCCACAGAGCACACCCTCTGTTGATGCTTCAGCCACAGCAGGGAGGGGGGAGGTCTCGCTGGCGGGATCGGTGACCCCATTCACCAGCTCCCCTAGGTCCCAGGCTCAGCTGGCCCATTCCTGTGAGCCTGGAGGGGTACTGTGGAGCTGCGGGAGGAAGCTTGCCTCTTGTCTGTGATGTGTTGCCCCCAAACCCGGGTGTCTCCTCCAGCCATGGTGGACCCTGCATCCAGGCCTCTTAGAGCCCTTGTCCCCCTACAGCAGGACAGCCCCCAGGCTGAGTCAACCCCCTTGTTCCGGCCACCCGTCCCCTCTGCTAACCGCCTGTGCCGTCCTCGCTGCGCCCGCTGCCTCCGCCTGCTCTCCCCGAGGCCAGGGTGAGCTCTGACACCGTAGTCACCTGCCTGCCTCTCCTGCTGGCAGTCCGGTTCCGGGTGCTCACTGTTCCGTGCCCTCTGCCATCTCACCACCCCTCACCCACTGCCCCTTGCCCTGTATCCACGCCTCTCCCCTCCCCTCCTGCTCTTTGCCCCCTGCTCTTTCCCCCAATGTTCCTAGTGACCCCCAGCCTCCAGGGAGACCCCCTTCACCTCCCTGATGGCTGGGCCCCCTGGGAAAACTCAGCCCCCTTTTGGTTACCCCCACCCCCATCCTGGCTGCTATTAGAGTGAACAATAAGGAAGATTCCTTATTCATTCAAATGTCCCTCTCCTAAAGTGTGAGTGCCTGGGCGGCCAGCGCTGCTTTTCGGGGGCCCCAGAGCCTAGCTCACAGGACGCCTGCTGTAAAGCTTTCCTGCAGGTGGCCTCTGTTGAGTCCCACTCTTC
>SJYV01010886.1:40024-57122 GCA_006410875.1 Neotragus pygmaeus | reverse complement strand
TGGCCAAAGTATTGGAGCTTCGGTTTCAGCATCAGTCCTTCCAATGAATATTCAGTACTGGTTTCCTTGAGGATGGACTGGTTGGATCTTCTTATAGTCCAAGGGACTCTCAAGAGTCTTCTCCAACACCACCATTCAAAAGCATCAATTCCTTGGTGCTCAGCTTTCTTTATAGTCCAACTCTCACATTCATTCATGACTACTGGAAAAATGATATCTTGGACTAGATGGGCTTTTGTTGGCAAAGTAATGTCTCTGCTTTTTAACATGCTGTCTAGATTGGACATAGCTTTTCTTCCAAGGAGCAAGGATCTTTGGATTTCATGGCTGCAATCACCATCTGCAATGATTTTGGAGCCCCCCAAAATAAAGTCTGTCACTGTTTCCATTGTTTCCCCATCTATTTGCCATGAAGTGATGGGACTGGATGCTATCATCTTAGTTTTCTGAATGTTGAGATTTAAGCCTACTTTTTGACTCCCCTCTTTCACTTTCATCAAGAGGGTCTTCAGTTCCTCTTCACTTTCTGCCATTAGGGTGGTGTCCTCTGCATATCTGAGGTTATTGATATTTCTCCTGGCAATCTTGATTCCAGCTTGTGCTTCATCCAGTTCGCCATTTCGCATGATATACTCTGCATATAAGTTAAATAAACAGAGTGACAATATACAGCCTTGATGTACTCCTTTCCCCACTTGAAAGTAGTCTGTTATTCCATGTCTGGTTCTAACTGTTGCTTCTTGACCTGTATACAGATTTCTCAGGAGGCAGGTCAGGTGGTCTAGTATTCCCATCTCTTTAAGAATTTTCCACAGTCTGTTGTGATCCACACAGTAAGGCTTTGGCCTAGTCAATAAAGCAGAAGTTGATGTTTTTCTGGAACTCTCTTGCTTTTTTGATGAAACAGTGGATGTTGGCAATTTGATCTCTGGTTCATCTGCCTTTTCTAAAACCGGCTTGAACACCTGAAAGTTCATGGTTCATGTGCTGTTGAAGCCTTGCTTGGAGAATTTTGAGCATTACTTTGCTAGCGTGTGAGATGAGTGCAACTGTGCAGTAGTTCAAACATTCCTTGACATTAGTAAGTACTTGATGGATGAGTAAATAAACAAAGGTTGGCTGGATCCACTAGGATTCTCTACCCCAAGGGCACAGCCATGTTTGAAAGGACTATGGAGTTTGGACCCTCTTTTTTTTTTATTTGGTAAAGTTTATTGATTCTTCTCTGCTTGCTTTTTTTCCGCCTTGATGTAATGTTTTAATTGAAATATAGTTGATTTTCAATGTTGTGTTTCAGGTTATAACAAAGTGATTCCATTTTGTATATATGTATGTCTTTGTCTGTATAGATAGATATAGATATTCTTTTTCAGATTCTTTTCCATTGTTGGTTACTAAAAGATACTGAATACAGTCCTTTGTGCTATACAGTAAGCCCTTACTGGTTATATATTTCATTCATAATAATGTGTTGATGTTAATCCTGTACTCCTAATTTACCCCTCTCCCTCTTTGCTTTTTGGTAACTCTAAATCTGTCGTCTATGTCTGTGAGTCTGTTTTCCAAGTACGTTCATTTGTGACATTGTTTTCCGAGTGAGATTGGGCCTTCATCTTTTGCCTTCCAAGTAAGTTCAACATTAATCTGTAATGTTGTTTTGTCTCCCCACGTAAGTGATGTCATGATATTTGTCTTTGTCTGGTTCACTGAGCATGACAGTCTCTAGGTCGATCCGTGTTGCTGCAAATGACGTGATTTCATCCTTTTCCATGGATGAGTAATATTCCATTGAATATATGTATCCATCCTCTTCATCCATTCATTTGTTAAAGGACATTTAAGTTGCTTATGTGTCTTGGTTATTGTAAATAGTGCCGCTATATATATTGGGGTACATGTATCTTTTCAAATTATAGTTTTCTCTAGATGTATGCCCAAAACTGGGATTGCTGAGTCATATGGCAATTCTATTTTTAGTTTTTTAAGGAATCACTGTACTGTTCTGCATACTGGCTGCACCAGTTTACATGACCACCAACAGTGTAGAAAAATCCCTTTTTCTCTGCACCCTCCCCATAGACTGTGTACAGTCGACTCCATAAACTATACAGTCCATGAATTCTCCAGGGCAGAATACAGGAGTGGGTTGCCATTTCCTTCTCCAGGGGATCTTTGCAACCCCGGGATCAAACCCAGGTCTCCCACATTATAGGCAAATTCTTTACCAGTTGAGCAACCAGGGAAGCCCACACCGTCTCCAGCATTTATTATTTTAGAATTTTTGATGATGGCCATTCTGACCAGTGTGAGATGGTACCTCCTTGTAGTTTTGGTTTGCATTTCTCTAAGCGTGTTAGCCATCTGCATGTCGTCTTTCAAAAAAACGTCTGTTTAGGTCTTCTGCCCACTTTTTGATTGGGTTGTTTCTTTTTTGGATACTAAGCTGTATGAGCTGTTTGTGCATTTTGGAAATTAAGCCCTTGTCAGTCACATTGTTTGCAAATATGTTCACCCATTCCGTAGATTGTCTTTTAGTTTTGTTTATACCAGTTTAGTTGGATCCCATTTGTTTGTGGAACGTGGACACCAGTGACTTGTTTGTGGCTCACTGGCTCTCCCTTGCTGCCCGTGGACTTCCTCCAGCTGCGGCTGCTCCCTCCAGCAGGGGCTGCGCCTCGCCGCAGTGCGAGGCTTCTCTCCGTGGCGGTTTCTCTTGCTGCGGTGCAGGGGCTCTGCACGTGTGGGCTTCAGTAGTTGGGGTACAGGGGCTTAGTTGTGCCTCGGCATGGGGCGTCTCCCCAGACCAGGCATCGAGACTACGTCACCTGCTATCCACCGCGCCACCAGGGCGTGTTCTTAAATGGCAAGGGTTGCTGTTGTTGCACATGCTCTCAAATGGTGTTGCAGGAATAAGACAGACAATTGAAAACGGCTCGGCAAGGCAGTCTTGACGTCTGTTGAAGGGTGCGCTCCAGACAGGAGTCTGGGAAGCAAGCGCACTGAGTGGGGAGCCCCCAAGATTTTTATCCCTGAGACGCAGGTTCCCTTCTCTGGCTCCTCGCAGGTTGAGGACCACAGAATTACAGTGTGTTTTTGTTTTTAACAACTGGTCTCCGTGAGGGCTTGTAAATTCCTGATTGGAGGATTTGTGTTAACTGTTTTCCTCACCCTTTTAGTTCTTTGTGTCTGTCCAGGATAAAGCCTGAGAAATCAGCCTGCCAAAATGTTCTTCTGAGGAAGGAGAATCAGGAAGTGAAAAGAACAAAGGCCTGGAAACTAGTCACCGTTTTAGGCATTTTATTCAAACATTTTAGGCATCTTATACCTTTCTGTTCAACTCTTCTAAGAACGAATGGCTTCTTCCTTTATGACTTCTGCTTTGATAGGAAAGACCGCAGCTTTCTTACAGCGTGTCTGTGTGCACGCACACATGTGTCCACCCTGTTTATACTTACCTGCAGGCCCCGACCGGAAACCCAGTCCTCTAATCTCAGAGCCGATGCCTCTGGGACTAAAAAGGCTGTGTACCGGGCTCTGTTTCCAAAGGGATCTTGGCCTTTCTGCTGCCTCTCCTGAAGGCTGCTGTCCCCCCAGGAGCGCAAGGCATTGGTGTCCCGGGACCTTAAGGCTCCCCTCCCTNCTAATCTCAGAGCCGATGCCTCTGGGACTAAAAAGGCTGTGTACCGGGCTCTGTTTCCAAAGGGATCTTGGCCTTTCTGCTGCCTCTCCTGAAGGCTGCTGTCCCCCCAGGAGCGCAAGGCATTGGTGTCCCGGGACCTTAAGGCTCCCCTCCCTATTTCTTCAGTTAGAGCGTTGCTGTGTCATGTGCGCAGCCGTGGTTCTGCTGTGAAGCTCTGCTTGTCTTGTCTATGCCGAGCGTTAGTATTTGCACACTCTGGTCCTTTGTCCCCTGCACGGATGGATGTTCGTGGAGCATCTGCAGCGCGTCGGGCACAGCTTTGAGTAGGACCCAGAGGGGAGCCGGGCCTCAGGCAGTGTGGCGGGCTGTTCATAGATTCCCTCACTTCCACTGCACAGCGCCCCTGCAAAGTAGGACGCAGCTCCCCATTTTGCAGGGGAGAAAATGAGCTCGGAGAGGTATTGTCATTTGCCCAGGTTTGCACAGCAAGTAGATTACAGAGCTGGGTTTTGAACCAGGTCTTTTGATGATAAAGACTTTGTCTTAACCCGTTTGTGCACAGTTAGAAAAGAAGTCAGGAGACCCGGGACTCCTNGGCATTGCAGAAGTCGGTCCTGCCTGAGTGACTAACACTTGCGCTTTCCCTAGTAATTAGTGAACTTTGACCTTTCCACATGCCTGTTGGCTATCTGTTCATCTTCTGTGAAAAGCTGTCTATTCAAGTCCTTTGCCCAGTTGTTTTGTTGTTGAGCTTTATGGGTTTTTAATTTACTATTTTGAATACAACTCTGATGAATATGATTTGCAGATATCTTCTCCCATTCAGTTAGGTGGCCTTTTCAATTTGTTGACAGTTTCCTTCGCTGTGCAGAAGCTTTTTAGTTTGATGTAGTCCCATTTGTTTATTTTTGCTTTTGTTTCCCTTGCCTTTGGAGTCAGTTCTGCAAAAACATCACTAAGACCAGTGTTAAGAAGCTTACCACCTATGTTTCCTTGTAGGATTTTTATGGTCTCAGGTCTCACATTCAATTCTTTAATCCATTGTCTTTACCTCACTGTGTGTTCTAGGCTCCTTTGTTGTAAATGAATTATCCATATATGTGTGAATTTATGTCTGGGCTCTCAGTTCTGTTCCATTAATCTGTGTGTATGTTTTTGCACCAGAACCATGCTGTTTTGATTACCGTAGCTCCATTGGAATTTTCATAGAGATTGCACTGAATCTGCAGATTGCTTTGGGCAGTACGGACATGTAAACAGTGTCCATAGGTAAACAGTTTACGTATATGTAAACAGTAATTATTCCAGTTCATGAGAGGGAATACTTTTTGCGTTTCTGTTTTCTTCAGTGTCATCAGTATTTTAGTTTCCAATGTGCAGGTCTTTTACCTCCTTGGTTAAATTTATTGCTAGATGTTTCATTCTTTTTGATGGAATTGTAAATGGGATTATTTTCTTATTTCTCTTTCTGATAGTTTGTTGCTTTATAAATGATTTACCCACTACCGTTAGTACACGTTTGCCTTTTCCAATGAGAATTTTACTTCCATATGTTTTCTTATTAATCAGTACCTTTTCTTTTCAGCCTAAAGAAGTTGTGAGATTTCTTGTAAGGCTGGTTTAGTAGTCATAAACTCCTTTAGCTTTTGCTTATCTGGAGAACTTTTACTCTCTCTTTCAATTCTGAATGATAACCTTACCAGACAGAGAATTCTTGGTTGGATTTTTTTCTTTTCCCCCTCTTTCAGCCAGTCCATTCTGGCCTATAAATTTTCCGCTGGAAAATCTGCTAAAGCCTTAAGGAGTTTCCCTGTACGTAATAAGTTGTTTTTCTCTTGCTGCTTGTATTCTTCCTTTCTCCTTAACTTTCACCATTTCGATTGTATAGTGTCTTGGTGTGGGTTCTCATGGGGTTTCTCTTCCTTGGAAATCTCTGAGCTTCCCGGACCTGGATGTCTGTTTCCTTCCTCAGGTTAGGGAAGTTGTCAACCATTACTTCTTCACATACTTTTTCTGGCCCTTTCTCTTCTTCTGGGGCCTCTTTAATGGAAATGTTATTCTACTTGATGTTTTCCTTGAAGTCCTTTAAGGCCTCTTCACTTTTTAAATTTTATTTTTCATTTTGCTGCTCTTTGAAGATGATTTCCTTTGCATTGTCTCCCAGCTCACTGGTGCATTTCCTACTACATCCAGTCTGCTGCAGCCCTCCAGTGTACTTTTCAGTTCATTTGTAACTTCTCTTTGATACTTTGTTATATTTTATCTTTGTTGAACTTCTTACTGTGTTCCTCCTTTCTCCTCCTGAGATCGGTGAGCACCTTAATGATTATTACTTTGAACTGTTTATCAGGTAGATTGTTTACCTCCATCTTATTAAGGTCTTTTTTGAGGGATTTATGTTGTTCTTTGGTTGGGAACGTGTTCCTCTGTCTCATTTTATCTGTCTGTGTTTGTCTGGATGTATTTTTCAGAACAGCTGCCTCTCCCAGTCTTGAAGGAGTACTCGTGTGTAGGAGATGGTTCGTGGGACTCAGATGCACAGTGGACACTCAGGGAGTGTCCCTCCTGGGGCTGCACAGGCTGCTGGCCGTGGCAGGACTGCAGCTCTGGGTGGGGTGTGCAGGCAGTGTACACGTGCCCGGCCAGGCTCGCAGCTGCGCAGGGGGCTGGGGGCGCTCACCTGGGCCTGCTGCTGGGGCGCGGTGGGAGACGGGGGCGGGCAGAATGCACGTTCCTCTACTGTTGAGTGAATTCTGTGTTTAGATGGTTTCTTTATCCACTTTGCTGTTGATTCTGCTTTATATGTTTTGGATGGGATTCTTTCAATTTGTTGCACCAAACTATTGACTCCTCTAGTTAAAAAAAATTTTTTTTATTACAAAAAATTAAAAACCTGTGCACAAGTAGAGAGAGCAATATAATGATTCCAGATGTACCTAACAGTCAGCTTCAACTCATGTCTCCCTATTCTTTGTTTTTAACTTTTTGTTTCAAAATGACTTTAGACTTTCAGAAGGTTACAGAAATCTAGTAGAGGTTCTGCATGCCTTTCCTCTAATGTTAACATTTTACATAACTGTAATTTTACATAACTGTAGTGTAATTATGGAAAAAAAGAAAATACCACAATGAGCTACTGTTGACTAATCTTCAGAACTTAGTTGGGTGGAACTATATGTAACTTTGTTCTGTATCTTCCGCATCTCCTGTAAATGTGTTATACTTTCATAATTAAAAAACAAACAAACTGCAAAAACAACAACAAAAGAACTTACCTGAGGGTGTTGGAAGGTCCTCAAGTTCACCTGCTGGTTCAGTGATTTGCTTGCAGGACTCAGAACTCAGGATAGCTATTTTATTCGTGATTATGGTTTTTTACTCAAAAGGATAGAGATTAGAATCAGCCAAGGAAAAGGCATGTAGGGCAGAGTCCAGGAGAGACCAGGCGCGGCCTTGCAGTGGTCCCTCCCGGCTGAGTCAGCATTCATTCTCCCTGCGTGGCGGCACGCACACAGCCTGTGCCCAGGCCAGCTCAGCGCAACCTTGGTGTCCAGAGTAATAGTCCACGCGTCCCAGAGCCGCGGCAGGTTGGTGTGGCTCATCTCAGTTCCTCGGTCTCCAGCCCGTACGAAGAAACCATGATCCAGTATAACCCATGGCCACACAGAAATCACAACCCACACAGAAATCACACTGGCAGTGGAGACTGCCTGGCATGGCCCAGCCCAGGTGACAGAGGTTCTCTTTTCAGGCAGGATGTTCTGAGAGCTTAGAGGTGATCTCCCAGGAGCCGTCAGGGGTCAGTGCTGTCTCTGGAACGTGCAAGGTTTGAAATCCTGCCGACTTCATCCTTCCTGCACACTGAATTTTGCCAGGTTTCCCACTCATACCTTTTTTCTGGTTCAGGACCCATCCCAGGACCCCACACCGCATTCGTTTGTCCCGTCTCCTCCAGTTGGTGCAGTTCCTAGGTCTGTCTTTGTCTTTTATGACCTTGAGACTTCGGAGAGTACTGGTGAGGTGTTTCTTTCAGAACGTCCCTTATTTACACTGAGATGTGAGAAGGTGAGGATGATGCCTCCCCCGAAAGAGGGGACTGGGAGCAGTGTGGGGGGTCTTGGGGTGGTGGCCAACCATGAGGGAGGCATAGGTGCCAAACTAGCTAAGGGACTAGGAGTGAGCCAGCAGAGCAGAGCTGGGGGGTCAGTCAGGGACAGATGCGCCGGGTGCGACTGTTGACAAGGAGGACGCCAAGTAACTTTCCTTGAGTGCCGGCCACGCGCCTGCACCTGATGAACGCTTTGGTAGTCAGTTCATTCCTCTTAGCAGCCTGTGAGACAGGCACTCCTGGATCCCTCATTTAACTGATGAGAAACTCAGAGATGCTAAGTGAGGTGTCAGGGTCACCGCCCGTCTGATGAATGGCAGAACCAGGTCGCCTGTGCCACCCCCAAGTCCAAAGTCTGTCTGAGGCCTGGACTCTTTAACAGCCATGCTGTGCCCCCATCACGGTTTCCCAAGAAGGGGCGACAGAAATGGGGGCAGAAGGAACTTCCACTCCTTGAAATGTGCCAGGCCCTGGGCACACTACCCTCTGTCTATTCTCTTGTGTTCTAAGAGCTGCCAGGCATGTAGTAGGTGCTTAAGGCATGTTTTCCTCTTTCCTGCTCCTTCCCTGAGCCTCCTGGGCCAGGAGCAGGCATGTGGACTCCTGTGCCCCGTTTGGATGATCTGATCTCAAAGCTGTGAATGGGATGGGGCTGGGATTCTGGTTCCCGGCCTGCTCTTCCTTCTCAGATTGGTTTGGGCTGGGCCACCTGCTGGGAGAGAAGGAGGAGGAAGGCCATTTGGCCCTCGTAGGCTTGCGGGATGTTTCTGGCAACAGATGGGAAGGCTGGATTGTGGGTGCTTTGCAGAGCGTTGTCTGTAGCCTCTATCCTCAGATGCTGTTAATGCCAGAAAGACGTGCCGGCAGCGGGGGCTGGGGAGGGCTGGGTAGAGGGTTCACGGCTCGCTCCCGCCACCTGCTGGCGGTGTGCTTTTGTGCGGTAGCTTTGCCTCTAAACCTTGGATTCTTCTGTAGAATGGAGGTAAAGGACAGTCCTTACACAGACCTTTTAGCCCAGTCCCTGGCACAGACTCTAAATGTTCAGTGCGTACAGGTCTCATTGCCTGTGTCACAGCTGTGGAAAATACGGTTCTGTTGAGTTGCCCAGACTTGTGACAAGTAGTGATTGGCAGAGCTTGAGTCCAGAGGTGGGCCCAGAACTAACCCTGTTTACAGGGCAAGCCTGGTACTGACCTTGCATGGGGAAGTGAGCAGTTTAGTTCAGGCACACACAGGGAGAGCTGGGTGCCCCGGGCCCGGGGGAAGCCCTCCCTTGGAGGGGGAAGCTGGCTAGCTTAACTGTTGCCCAGCAGCCAGGGGTTGCCAGGGCCTCTCCCCGGACAAGTGCTTTCTGGGAAATGGATGGGCAGAGTTAGGGAGGGGGCCAGTACTGGAGAACAGCGCAGCCCCTCGTCCTTTCTAGGGGAGTGCCAGCTGGTCATCAGCACAGGCTGAGGTGAGGATGGCAACCACAGGGATGAGAGGGCTCTGTTCTCAAGAGCCCCGGCGAAAGGGGGTGCTGTGCTACAGGGCCCGCTGGCGCAGGGGCTTTGGGGTTGGTGTCTTAGGCCCCTGCTCAGTCACAGGTCTAGTTCTGCAAGAGGCCGGGAACCCCGCCGTGATGGCAGATGTTAGCCCGCTCGTCGGTCCCAGAGACTGGCTGGCTGTGGAGCAAGGGTGTGTACTGGGGGTGGGACCATGTCCTCACTCTGCACACACTCCCCGCCGCAGGACTGAGATCGCTGTGCGCTGGCCTGTGTCTGTAGGTCAGAGGGGCACATGGAAGGTGAGCTGGTCCTGAATCCTGTGCCAGGAAGGATGGCATAGGGGTCCCCTGTGAGCCCTTTTTAGGAGCACGGCCTGGCTGTAGTGGGAAAGCTGTAGACTTCTCAGAAAGATGGCTGTGAATCTCATCTGCCCCACCAGGGACTGTTTTGTGACTTCTATCAGGTCCGACTCAATGAACGTGAGTTTGAGCAAGCTCCGGGAGATGGTGAAGGACAGGGAAGCCTGGTGTGCTACAGTCCATGGGTCCACAAAGAGTCAGACACGAATGAACAACAGTCAGATCTTTCAGCTTAGCTGAGCCTTGGTTTCTTCATCTGCACAGCAGGGAGGGTGACACCAAATTGTTACGGGTGGTGACCTTGCTGGCTGTCCATAAATGCAGTCACAGTATGGATAATGTGTCGCATTTATAGATAATCACAAATGATAGCTAGTCACAGCTTTTGTGAACACGTACTGTGTGCAGAGCTCTGGTTGGGACTGGTAAGGGGGAGCAGTCAGATGGGTCCCTGCTCTCATGAGGCCTGGAATCTGTGTAATGTCAAGTGTGGTGAGCTTGGCCTGTAAACCAGGCGGGAAGCGTCCCTTCACCTCCTGAGCTCTCCCATCTCTCTCCTAAGTTTTTTCTTTTTAATATTTCTTTGCTTGCTCCGGGTCTTAATTGTGCAAGGGCTTGAGCCTGGGCACTCTGCATTGGGAGTGCGGAGTCTTAGCCACTGAAGCACCAGGTAAGCTCCCCAGGTTTTGTGTTTAGTGGGGGGTGTGTGTGTGTGCGCGCGCGCGTGTGTGTGCGCATGTGTGTGTGTGTGTGCATGCGCGTGCGTGCGTGCGCTCAGTTGAGTCAACTCTTTGCAACTGTGGCCGCCAGGCTCCTCTGTCCATGGGATTTTCCAGGTAAGAATACTGGAGTTGCCATTTCCTCCTCCAGATCTTCCCAACCCAGGGATCGAGCCCTCGTCTCTTGTGTCTCTTGCATTGGCAGGCAGATTCTTTACCACCAGCGCCACAGCTGGTGTGCCGTCGAAGAGGGTGACCCAGACCGGGACTTGTGTTCTGGTGGGAGTGAGTGGCCTCAGCGCAAACAGGGCTCGCTGCTCTTGGCTCCCCATTTAGGGCACGGTTTGGCATCTCAGCTACAGCCTCAGGCCTCTCCTCCTCCAAGATCTCTAGGACAGGGTGATGCCTGACCTTTGCCTTCAAGGATGACCTAACTCTGGGGGGGCCCAGCAAGTGGGGTGTTGGGAGCCACATAGCTCCAACGTGCATCCTGAAGGTACAAGTGCTGGTAGGACCCACAGGTGCCGACAGAAGCCCAGGAAGCCAGAGGAGAGCTTCTGGACCAGACAGACAGCTTGGCGAGGGTCAGCAGGGCAGAGGCGGGTGCGGGCGGGTGCTGGTGAGGAAGGGGCTGCACCCTGCACCTGGGAGGAGGCTGGAGGTGTTGCGGCAAAAGGAGCGGGGAGGCAGAAGGGGGTTCTCGCTCTTTCACTCAGCAGACATGTGCTGAGCACCTGTTGCGTGCCCTGTGCCCTCAGTGGCCAGTACCTATTGTCTGAGCCGAGAGCGGGAGGGCTGGGGTTGTCCTGGGCTGTGAGCGGGAGGGCTAGGGCTCTTTTCCCCGGGGGCCCAGCCAGAGTGGCACCAGGGAGGCCACCTGCTGGCAGGGAAGGAGAATGGCCATTTGAGATTCAGCCGTAAACAAGACAGACACAAATCTCTGCCCTCGTGGAGCCAGCATTATCGTTAGGAGAGACACACAAGGGAAGTGAAATACATGGTAGATGGGGATAAGTGGCGAGGAGGGAAAGAAGGGGCAGGAAGAGTGTCAGAGATGTTGAGATTCTAGAAAGGGTGACCAAGGGGGACTTTAGGAAGAGCATGACCCAAACGCGAGGGAGCGCGCTGCGTGGCTCTGGGAGGGAAGGCCGGACCTGGCCGGGGAAGAGCAGGTGAAGGGGCAGGGCTTGCGGCCAGGGGGCGGCCTGGCTGGAGCCGGGTGAGGCAGGGGAGGGCGGTGGGAGGCGGGGCAGAGGGGAGAGCTCGAGCAGGACGCACAGGGCCTTCTAGGTCACAGGAAGGACTCGACTGGGAGCCAGATGAGCGACGCGATCTGCCTTAGAGTTTAACAGGGTTTTTAACATCTCAGCTGCTCTGTTACAGGCTGGGGTGGGTGGGGCCCCAAGCAGGGAGAACAGGAGCAGGTGGAGTCCCCCACATGTGGCACGTCGCCCGCCACAGAGCAGCCTCTCGACACATACTTAGGATGTGCGAGTCGGTGATGCCCAGGCAGCTCTTCGCGGACCCGTGCCGTGTAGGCTGCCCGGCAGAGGTGCAGAAACAGGTCCCCGGCACGGTCGCTGGGGGTCCTGATCCAGTAGGTTTCTGATGACAGAGGGAATCTGATTTTCAGAACAGTAAGAAGGTAACTCTGGGCCTCAGAGCTGGGTTGCCATTAGGGATGTGTTCCCACAGAATAGAGACTGACCAACAGTAGCGTAAACAAGGGGGATTTATTCGTATTTACAAGAATCCTGGAGGAGGATGGCTGCCGGCATCAGCGTGGTCACATGACAGTCAGGCCCGTCTCGGAGATTCTCTTGGCCATTTTCTCCTGGTAGCAACACGGCTCCAGGCATCCCGCCCTCGACGAAGGGAGGGGCAAGGGTGTGGTACCCAACCTGTCTCTCTCGTCAGAAAAACAAGCTTTCCAGGAGCCCCTTGTAAATGTCGCTGGTCATACCTGGCCACGTGGTCACCCCAGGCTGCAGCGGAAGCTGCACCAGTGAGTCCGCGGCCCCTGCCGTGGGAGAGGGCCAGAGAGGAGGAGTAGGGACGGAGTGGGGACAGAGCCCTGGGCGGGAGCAAGGGTGTCTGCCAGGCTCCGGGGGGGTGTGGCACTCGCGGTCTGTTCTGACTCTTCCGGGGCTTTGTCTCCATGCCCTGCTGCTGCCGTGGAGCACCCTGGGGCCCACAGTGAACCCCCAGGCAGTCCCTTGGGGGCTCCTCCACCCTAGAGGCTCAGTCTAATTCTCCTCACATGTCTGAACGACATGGAGAGGCTTCTTTGGGGAAGTGGTGGTCTTTACTCAGGGGTTGTGCGTTTTTAGCATGACCTTGGCCAGACAGACATGTAAAACGGCGTACCCTCCTTCTCACCAAAATGGTCACATTCAAGAGCCTTTCAGAGCCTCTCTCCCTCCCCACACGCAACATGTTTGTTCACGCCGCTCAGCACACACAGGAGAAGGGCGATGTCTCTGGTGGTAGGAGTAACACCACGGTGGCCCCTTCTCTCCCACCTTCAGTCTAGGTACCAGACTGCATCCCAGCGGCAGCTCTGCCCACCAGTCTTGGTGGGCAGGCTAGGGGGTAAAAAGAAATGCTTTTCTACTAGAGCCCTGTTACCTTGAACGATGGGTTTACAAAGCCAGAGAAAGAAAGATAGCACTAAGTCGTGTCCGACTCTTGCGATCCCATGAACTGTAGCCCGCCAGGCTCCTGTGACCATGGGATTCTCCAGGCAAGAACACTGGAGTGGGTTGCCATTTCCTTCTCCAGGGGAGCTTCCTGACCCAGGAATTGAACCCAGGTCTCCCACATTGCAGATGGAGTCTTTACCGACTGAGCTATGGGGCAGGGGTTTTATTCTTCAGAGGAAAAGAAAAAGGCCTGATGGGTCTCCAGATCTTTAAATATGGGACAGGAGCGAAAGTTCAGACATTTGGTCTGTGTTGGGAGGCGAGTTCTCAGAAAGAATGGGTGAGTGAGTCCACGGAGTTGGCCCCAGCGACAGAATCCGAGTCGGGCGTGGACCTCAGGCCAGTGTCTCAGGGTGGGGCTAGGGGTCTTCAGACTGGTGTCTTATGTTTTCCAAAGCTTGTTGAAAATCACTGTATTATTTGCTTTTTGAAGGCTTTGGGGAAAGGTTCTTTTAAAAAAGTTTTGTGAGTTTTTTTGGCTAGAATTGCATCCGTGTGGTGAGAAAGGCAGATTGGCAATCACATGCATCTCTGGTCCCCTAACCAACACTGTTTCCTAGCCAGGGGTGTTCCCGGGCCGGGGCACCTGGGGTGGGAGGAAAATATAAAGAGGGCCTTGGGGCCGTGGAGGCGGATGGGAATCTCCAGGACAGGGGTCACGGGAGCTGGGAGGGCTTTTATTCGCCATCCCTAGACGCTCCAGCCTTGCCAGGGACAGTGTGGGCCTCAGAGCGGTGGTCCAGGAGCTTGTTAGAAACAAGATTCTCAGCTCTCACCCGAACCTGCGGGATCAGAAGCCGTCTTCCAGCAAAGGGCCCTAGTAATTCATAGGCACAGTAAAGTTCAAGCAGCACTGTTCTAACTTCCAGAAGCGGAGCGGCTGCAGCCCTGGGCTGCTGTGGTTACAGGGTCTGGACGGGGTAGGGTGGGCAGGTGACGTGGAGGGAATAAAGGTGAAGGGGTGGGGAGAGGCTGGCAGACCATCAGGTAGCTGCCCCACACCTGGCTGCAGAGACCACATAGGGCAGCTCTCAGAGACCTGGGCTGTCCAGAGAAGCAGGGCCCCATGGGGCCAGAGAGGCACCTGTCCCTTCTCAGCTCTGCCTGAAGCATCTGGGCAGGGCTCAGCAGCTCCTCAAGGAGGGAGCCTAGGGAAGTTCCTTCAGCAGCGGCTGCTTCTGGGAGCAGGAGAGATGAGCGCTAGAAGGAAAAGCCTGCATTCACCATCCCCCATCTTCTGGGGGTCAGGTGGGGGGCGGCCCTCTGGGGCGATGCGTTTTTCCAGGAGTGAGCATGAACACCGCAGAGCCGAGTCTGGGGGCCAGGGCTGCCAGGTACAGGAGGGCTGGAGGGGCGTGGTGGGCGCCAGGGCGGGTTCTTGGGGGTGCTGGAGCTCCAGAGCCAGCTCTACAGCGCCCTCTCCCCACTGGTAAAAGTGGTGATTCTCCGCAGGTTTTCCCTGACTTTAATAAATTCAGGGGCATGGTCCTCTTCCTTTTCTGGTGGTTTCTCCAGCTGAAGGAAAGAGAAGCAGAGATGTGAGATGGATGGGCTAGGGAGATTCCCCCTTAAAAGCCACTGGGTTTGGACCCAGGGTCCTCTCTGGGGAAACAATCAGGATCAGTTCTGCCATCAGCTTGGAAGCTGAGGGGACACAGCACAGGACTGTTATCCCCAGGAAACCTGCTTCAAATTTCGGACCTCAGCTGAGCCCTAAGTTCCTCATTTCTCAAATGGTAACTCCACTGGACTCACAGGTCAGCTGTGAGAAGATAATCAGAATCAGCATGCAATAGATGGGGCCAATGAGAAAACTGGACCAGTGGCTTCCCTCTCTGGACCCAAGTCACACTGCGAAGGGAGTGGCCGAGTGAGAAGGCAGGCCAGGGTTGGACCCTGGGTCCAGTCCTCGTCAGCTGTGACTGCAGAGCGCCTCCCCGGGCCAGCAGGTGGTCTTGGAGGAAGCAGGGGCTGGGTCTGGGGGCCCCCACCCACCTGGTTCAGCCTCTGCTGCCGTCTCAGCAGCTCCTGCTCAAAGGGGCACTGCAGCCGCTTGGCCTCCAGCTCCTCCTTCTTCTTCTTGATGAGCTGGTTCCGCCGGCGGTGTTCCAGGACCCGCTGCAGCTCCGGCTTGCTGTCCACGCCCAGGCCCCTGGAGAGGGGGGTGGGGGAAGCGTTAGGAGACTCCCACCGCCCCGCACCCAGGGCTGCAGCCTGCACTGACAAGGCCAGTACCTCGTGCAGTCTGGCATCCCGGGGATGGGCAGGCATCACTGTCCCAGGGTACAGGGAAGGGAGGCCCCGGACTTGAGACTCCAGTCCACGTCACAGGTGTGCACAGACTGAAGGGGGATCTGCACCCGACCTGTCTGAGTGCAGAGACCAGGCTGTGGGATATTACTGGTTATTTTCTCAGGGTAAGTTTCTAGTAGAATTGCTGGGTCAGGCTCTCTCCAAAGATTTTGGTTACATGTTCCCATCTGCTCCTTAGAAAAAGTTATCCAATTTATAACTTTTGTCAACAGTATTTAAGAGCATCTATTTCTCCTCACTGTCCAGTCTTCTAGTATTGCAGAATCCGGTAGGCAAGAAGGGTCTGGTGGAGCAGCTTGGAGATGGCTGCCAGCTACTTTCATTTGTTCTGTGAATTAACTGTACCTTCTGTTCATTTTTTCTTTATGGATTTGTAAGAGATAATGTACAGATTTTTGTCATTTATACTGCAGGCATTCGCCCTGATTTGTCTTTAGGCTTCTGTTTTTTAAACTCTGGTGATTTTAAAAGGGACGACTCTAAAAGGGATCTTGACGAAGTACTTCCAATACACAGTCAACCCTCTGTTTCCACAGATTGAATTCCTGGATACCGAGGGCGGGCTTTTGCAGTGCCACTTTATACCAGGGCCTTGAGTTTTTGGGTTCTGTTGGGGGGTCCTAACCAGTCCTGGTGGGTACAGAGAGACTAGTGTAACCAAGGGGCAGGAGGACAACATGGATGAAAAATGAGATCTGCTGGACGATATGTTAGTTGAAAATGACAATCACAGCCGGCGTCAATACCAAAAGCCACCACTAGAGGGAGCTGCGGAGGCTTTGCAACCTGCGTCCTGGTGCTGCTGAGCAGAGGCCTTCTTAGGAAGGGAGGGACACTCAGCCTCCCTCTCCTTTCCCCATGCATGCTCAGTTGCCTCAGTCGTGTGTGACTCTTTTTGCAACCCCATGGGCCGTAGCCCGCCAGGCTTCTCCGTCCATGGGATTTTTCCAGGTAAGAATACTGGAGTGGGTTGCCCTTTCTTCCTGCAGGGGATCTTCCTGACCCAGGGATCAAACCTGCCTCTCTTGTGTCTCCTGCATTGGCAGGCAGGTTCTTTACCACTGTGCCAGCTGGGAAGCCTGCCCTTCACCACAGTCCCTCAGTAACCCAGCAGTCCCAGGCCCGATCCCTCCAGCCAGCCTCGCCCACTGCATGCTCCTGGCCTGCCTGCTCCGCTAGTCCCTCCTCTACCACGGTGACACCCAGCACTGGGACCCTTCACAGCCCCATGTTCTTCACACTCTCTGAGCTTCTCCAGGTTCCTCTGCACTCTCACATTCTCATCCATCGGCTGCTTGCAGCCAGTACCCACCTCTGACCCTGGCTGACTCCTACCCACCCTTCTAGCCCTAGCTGAGGCATCACTTCGTCCTTAGAGCCCAAGTTGGTGGCTCCGCTGGGGTCGCAGGCCATTCGTGCCTCCCTCAAAGCTCCCGTCGTCCCACCATCTGGTCAAACATCTGTCTCCTCTGTGAAGGCAGGAACTGGGTCCCATTCTCTGGGCACAGGGCATCCACGTAGCAGATGCACGTGGAGGGCAGGCACCCATGGCTGACTAGGCAAGATTACGGGGCTTCTGGACCTCCATGGTGTCTGCTGCTGACCACATGCTGCTGCTGCGGCTAAGTCACTTCAGTTGTGTCCGACTGCGACCCCATAGACGGCAGCCCACCAGGCTCCCCCATCCCTGGGATTCTCTAGGCAAGAATACTGGAGTGGGTTGCCATTTCCTTCTCCAGTGCATGAAACTGAAAGTGAAGTCACTCAGTC